>CASGFO010000004.1:0-36709 GCA_949316285.1 Eupithecia subumbrata | reverse complement strand
TTTTGATTGGAAGTCAAATATACTAAATATATTATATAAATAATTAATTACCTCATCAGTAAATTGAAATATAAAGAAATAATCAAACTACATCTACAAAATGTCAATATCAGGCTGCAGCTTCAAATCCAAAATGATGATTGTTAGAAAAGTGATTTTTTAAATGTCGAATAAAACATACGGTTAAAAATAATGTTCCAATTATCACATGTAATCCGTGGAATCCTGTTGCCATAAAAAAAGTAGAACCATAAATTCTATCGGCAATAGTAAAAGGAGCTTCGATATATTCATAAGCTTGAAGAATTGTAAAATAAACCCCTAAAATAATTGTTAATAATAATCTTTGTTTACATTGGGTGTAATTATTTTCTATTAATGCATGATGAGATCATGTAATAGTAATACCTGATCTAATTAAAATAATGGTATTTAATAAAGGAATTTGAAAAGGGTTAAAAGAAATAATTCCTTTAGGTGGTCATATAGCTCCAATTTCAATGTTAGGGGATAATCTACTATGAAAAAAAGCTCAAAAAAAAGATAAAAAAAAAAAAATTTCAGAGACAATAAATAAAATTATTCCTCATCGTAATCCTTTTGTTACTAAAATTGTATGTTTACCTTGAAGAGTTCCTTCTCGACAAACGTCTCGTCATCACTGATATATAGTTATAATAATAATAATATACCCAATAATTAAAAGATTTATATTAAAATTATGGAATCATTTTACTATACCTGTGACTAATGTTAAAGTTCCAATAGCTCCAGTTAAAGGTCATGGACTATAGTCTACTAAATGAAAGGGATGATTAAAATTTAATTTCATTAGTTAATTAACTTCACTAGAATATAAAGTTCTTAAGATGGCAATAACATAAGACTGAATAATTGCTACAGCTGATTCTAAGATTAATAATAAAATTTGGATAATAATTAAAAATATAATTAAATAAGAGGGTAAATTTGTTCCAGTTCCTCTTAATAAAGTTATTAATAAGTGTCCTGCAATTATATTAGCTGTTAATCGAACAGCTAAAGTTCCAGGACGAATAATATTTCTAATAGTTTCAATTAATACTATAAAGGGCATTAAAATTAAAGGAGTTCCTTGAGGAATTATATGAATAAATATGTGTTGGTAATTATTAATTCATCCATATAATATAAAACTTAATCATAATGGTAGAGAGATGGATAAAGAAAGGGTTAAGTGGCTAGTTCTTGTAAAAATATAAGGGAATAGACCTAAAAAATTATTAAATAAAATAAAGGAAAATAAAGAGATAAAAATAAAAGTTGACCCATTAAAATAATTATTTTTTAATAAGGTTTTAAATTCATTGTGAAGTTTACTTAAAATAAAATTTCATAATATAAAATGACGATTAGGGATTAATCAAAATGTGTAAGGTAAAAATATTAAACCTAATAAAGTTCTTATTCAATTTAACGGTAAATTAAATAAATTAGTAGAAGGATCAAAAATTGAAAATAAATTACTTATCATTTTCAGTAAAAATTTTTTTTTAAAATTTCATTTTTATAATTTTTATTATTTAAATTAATTAATAAAATGTAATAATTTATAATATTAAAAATTAGAAAGATAAAAATAAATAAAATAAAAGAAATTAGTCAATTGATGGGTATTATTTGAGGTATAAAAGAATATTACTTAAGTAATAATTTAAATTTGACATATTTATGTTATAAATTAACTAATTCTTTCATTAAGAGTAATTGTTAGATTACTATTAGATGGTTTAAGAGACCAATACTTACTTTCAGTCACTTAATGAAGAATAATTATTAATTCAGTTAATAAAGTTTTTTATGGAAATACTTTCAATAACGATAGGCATAAATCTGTGATTTGCTCCGCAAATTTCTGAACATTGACCATAATAAACTCCAGGACGATTAATGTAAAAGTTAGTTTGATTTAATCGACCAGGGTTAGCATCTACTTTTACACCTAAAGCTGGAATTGTTCATGAATGAATTACATCTGTAGCTGTTACTATAATTCGAATTTGATTATTTATTGGAATAATAATTCGATTATCTACATCTAATAATCGAAAACTATTTTTATTAAGCTCATTTGAGGGGATTATATAGGAATCAAATTCAATATTATGAAAATCTGAATATTCATAACTTCAATATCATTGATGTCCAATAGATTTTAAAGTAATTAATGGATTATTTAATTCATCTAATAAGTATAATAATCGTAATGATGGTAAAGCAATAAAAATTAAAGTAATTGCTGGTAAAATAGTTCAAATTAATTCAATTATTTGACCTTCCAGTAAAAATCGGTTAATATATTTATTAAATAAAATATTAATTATTAAATAACCTACTAAAATAGTAATTATAACAAGAATAATTAAAGTATGGTCATGGAAAAAAATAATTTGTTCTATTAAAGGTGAAGCTCCATTTTGTAAATTTAAATTTGATCATGTTGCCATTTCTAAAAAAAGGATATTCCTTTATAAATGGGGTTTAAATCCATTACATATAATCTGCCATATTAGAATTTTCTTAAGATAGGTAATTCATTATAAGAATGTTCTGCTGGCGGTAGATTTTGTAATCATTCAATTGAGGAAGATATATTTAAAGTAAATAAGATTATTCGATGATTAATTATAGATTCTCAAATAATAATTAAAATTATTATTACAGCTATTAATGAAATATAAGATCCTAAAGAAGAGATAATATTTCATGAGATATAAGAATCAGGGTAGTCTGAGTATCGACGGGGCATACCAGCTAATCCTAAGAAATGTTGAGGGAAAAATGTTAAATTAACCCCAATGAATATAATAAAAAATTGAATTTTTAATAAATAAGGATTTAAATATAGGCCTGTAAATAGTGGGTATCAATGAATAAAACTACCTAAAATAGCAAATACAGCTCCTATAGATAAAACATAATGGAAATGAGCTACTACATAATATGTATCATGTAATGTAATATCAATAGAAGAATTAGCTAAAATTACTCCAGTTAATCCTCCTACTGTAAATAAAAAAACAAATCCTAATCTTCACATAATTGAAGGAGTGTATAAAATTTGAGTTCCATGTAGAGTAGCTAATCAACTAAAAATTTTAATTCCAGTTGGGACGGCAATAATTATAGTAGCTGAGGTAAAATATGCTCGTGTATCAATATCTATTCCTACTGTAAATATGTGATGAGCTCAAACAATAAACCCTAAAATTCCAATTGCTATTATAGCATAAATTATTCCTAAGGAGCCAAAAGTTTCCTTTTTTCCACTTTCTTGAGAAATAATGTGAGAAATTATACCAAATCCGGGTAAAATTAAAATGTAAACTTCTGGATGACCAAAAAATCAAAATAAATGTTGGTAAAGAATTGGATCTCCTCCACCTGCAGGATCGAAAAATGATGTATTTAAATTTCGATCAGTTAGAAGTATAGTAATAGCACCTGCTAAAACAGGTAAAGATAAAAGAAGTAGAAAAGCTGTAATTCCTACCGCTCAAACAAATAAAGGTAATTGATCAAAAAATATATTATTTAAACGTATATTAATAATAGTGGTAATGAAGTTAATAGCTCCTAAAATAGACGAAATCCCAGCTAAATGTAAGGAAAAAATAGCTAAATCAACTGAACTTCCTCCATGGGCAATATTAGATGATAAAGGTGGATAAACTGTTCATCCAGTTCCAGCTCCATTTTCTACAATTCTTCTTGAAATTAATAATATAATAGAGGGAGGTAGTAATCAAAAACTTATATTATTTATTCGGGGGAAAGCTATATCAGGGGCTCCTAATATTAGAGGTACTAATCAATTACCAAATCCTCCAATTATAATAGGTATAACTATAAAAAAAATTATAATAAAGGCGTGAGCTGTGACAATGGTATTATAAATTTGGTCATCTCCAATTAAAGATCCGGGGGTTCCTAATTCAGCTCGAATTAATAATCTTAAAGAAGTTCCAATTATACCTGCTCAGATTCCAAAAATAAAATATAAAGTTCCAATATCTTTATGATTTGTAGAATAAAGTCATTTTCGCATTTTAATAAAATGGCTGAGTATAAGCGATAAATTGTAAATTTATTTACGAGAATATTTCTCTTTTATTAATTTAATTTAGTCTTATAGTCAAAAATGATATAAAATTGCAAATTTTAAGTTATAATTAATATTATTAAGGCTTAAAGATATATTTCTTTATAAATAATTTTGAAGACTATTAGTTTTAATTTAACTTAAAACCTTTATAAAAAAAATATTGTTCTAAAAATAATCCCCATAATTGAAATGATAGAAAAAAAATTTATTATAACGAAAAAATTATTTTTTAAATTAATCTTAAATCATTTTAATTTAAAATAATTTATTATTAGTGAAGAATAAATAATTCGAATATAGAAAAATATTAAAATTAATCTTATTATAACAAAAAAAAATGTTAAAATTAAATAATTATTTATTATTAAAAAATTAATGACAATTCATTTTGGAAAAAATCCTAAAAAGGGGGGTAATCCTCCTAAAGATAAAAAATTAATTAATAAATTAATTTTAATTAAAGATTTTAAATTATTTCTAAATATTTGATTGATAAAAAATATATTTATTATATAAAAAAAAAAACATAATGTAGAAATTAAAAATGAATATATAATAAAATAAAATAATCATAAATTTTCACTAATTATTAAAGAAAAAATTATTCATCCTAAATTATTAATAGAGGAAAAAGCTATTATTTTACGTAAAGAAGTTTGATTTAATCCTCCAATAGCTCCAATAAATATATTTAAAATAATACTAAAAATTAAAAAATTTATATTAAAATAATATGAAAGTAAAATTATGGGGGTAATTTTTTGTCAAGTTATTAAAATAAAATTATTAAATCAGGATAATCCTTCTACAATATTAGGGAATCAGAAATGAAAAGGAGCAGATCCTATTTTTATTAATATTGAGGAATTAATTAAAATTGAAATTAAGTTATTTATTTCAAAATTATTAAATATAATTATTTTAAAAATAATACAAAATAAAAAATTAGTTGAGGCAATAGCTTGAGTTAGGAAATACTTTAAAGAAGCTTCAGAGGATATTATATTGTAAGAAGAAGAAATTAGGGGGATAAATCTTAATAAATTTACCTCTAGTCCAATTCAAGCCCCAAATCAAGAGTTAGCTGAAATGGAAATTATTGTTCTAAAAATTAATATAAATAAAAAAAATATTTTATTAGAATTAAAAAAACAAAACATTAAAAATAAACTATTAAGTTTTTTTAAAATTTAAATTTTATATACTATTTAATTATATTTTAGTGTAAGATGCACATTAATTTTTGATATTAAAAGATATAGTTTGATTCTGTAAAATATAATAAAGGTATATATTATATACTTAATTTATCCTATCAGAATAATCCTTTAATCAGGCACTTTATTTTTTTTAAAAAAAAGGTATTTCCTTTATATTTGGGGTATGAACCCAAAAGCTTAATTTAGCTTATTTTTAATTTTTTTTTTATAAAATATTTATTAACTACGGTTTTAGTTTAAAAATAAACTAAATTATTAATATATGAATATATATATATAAATAAATTTAAAAAATGATAATTTTTAATTCGATAATTAATTAAAAATAATAATAATATACATATTAATATATAGTTATATAAATTAGTAATAATAATTTATTAGTGACATTATATTTATGATCATATTATAAAGAAAAAGAGAAAGAAATTATTAATAATTTAATATGAAATTTAATTTTTAAAATTAATTAAAATTTATATATATATATATAAATAAATTTAAAAAATGATAATTTTTAATTCGATAATTAATTAAAAATAATAATAATATACATATTAATATATAGTTATATAAATTAGTAATAATAATTTATTAGTGACATTATATTTATGATCATATTATAAAGAAAAAGAGAAAGAAATTATTAATAATTTAATATGAAATTTAATTTTTAAAATTAATTAAAATTTATATATATATATATAAATAAATTTAAAAAATGATAATTTTTAATTCGATAATTAATTAAAAATAATAATAATATACATATTAATATATAGTTATATAAATTAGTAATAATAATTTATTAGTGACATTATATTTATGATCATATTATAAAGAAAAAGAGAAAGAAATTATTAATAATTTAATATGAAATTTAATTTTTAAAATTAATTAAAATTTATATATATATATATAAATAAATTTAAAAAATGATAATTTTTAATTCGATAATTAATTAAAAATAATAATAATATACATATTAATATATAGTTATATAAATTAGTAATAATAATTTATTAGTGACATTATATTTATGATCATATTATAAAGAAAAAGAGAAAGAAATTATTAATAATTTAATATGAAATTTAATTTTTAAAATTAATTAAAATTTATATATATATATATAAATAAATTTAAAAAATGATAATTTTTAATTCGATAATTAATTAAAAATAATAATAATATACATATTAATATATAGTTATATAAATTAGTAATAATAATTTATTAGTGACATTATATTTATGATCATATTATAAAGAAAAAGAGAAAGAAATTATTAATAATTTAATATGAAATTTAATTTTTAAAATTAATTAAAATTTATATATATATATACATATATTATATATTATATATATAAAAAAAAAAAAAAAAATCTATTTATAATAAAAAATATATAAATAAATTTTATAATTTATAAAGTTTAATATGAATTTATTTTACATACAAATTTTAGTGTTAAAAAAATTTTATTTTAATAATAATAATTATTTAGTAGTAATTAATATTAAATATTTAAGAAATTAAGATTTAGTAATATAAAAATTAATAACAAATTTTGTGCCAGCAGTTGCGGTTATACAAAAATTAATTTAAATTTTTTTAGATTTTAATAAATAAAATAAAGATAATATTTATATTTAAAAATAAAATTATTAAGTGAAATTTTAATTTGTAAATAATTATAAAGTCTTTTTTATGATTTAATAAATTTAAATTAAAAACTAGGATTAGATACCCTATTATTTTAAAATTAAATTTTTATTCTAAAATAGTAAATAATAATTTATTGAAACTTAAATAATTTGGCGGTATTTTAGTTTATTTAGAGGAACCTGTTTATTAATTGATAATCCACGATTAAATTTACTTAATTTTTATATTTTGTATATCGTTGTTAAAAAAATATTTTTTAATAAAAATAATATTTTAAAATTTTTAGTTAAAATTAAATCAGATCAAGATGCAGATTTATAATTAAGAATATAATGGGTTACAATAAATTTATTTAAATGAATATAAATTTGTATTAATTAATTGAAAGTGGATTTAAATGTAATTTTAATTAATAAATTAAAATGATTAAAAATTAAAATATGTACATATTGCCCGTCACTTTCATATCTAAAATTGAAATAAGTCGTAACAAAGTAGGGGTACTGGAAAGTGTTTCTAGAAAGAACAAATTAGAGCTTGTTGAAAGTATTTCATTTACATTGAAAAGATTATTAATTTAAATTAATTAATTTGAGGGGGATAATTTAATTAAAAAAAAATAATAAAAAATTTTTAAATATATTTTAATGGGGGTTAAAGTATAAATAAAGAAAAAATTATTAATTTTATAGTTAATTAGTATTGTAAAAGAATTTTGAAATAATTGAAAAAAAATTATTTAAAAAGTAAATTTTATTTATTGTATCTTGTGTATCAGAGTTTATTAATAAAATTTAATTTTTTTTTAAATTCTCGAATTTAAAAGAGCTAATTAATTATAAAAATTAATGTTGTAAAATTATTTTTAATAGTTAATTTGAAATGAAATGTTATTCGTTTTTAAATATATCTAGTTTTTTTAGAAAAAAATTTAATTTTAAATTTTTATTTATAAAAAATTAATTAAATAATTTTTTTAAGTAAAAATTTTATATTTTAAGGGATAAGCTTTAATTTAAAAAATTATAGTAAAATATTAGATTAATTTGAAAATTTTATAATTTAAATTGTTAATAAAATTTAATTTACTATAAATAATTTCAATAATAAAAAAATTTAATTTTAATTTAATTTTATATAAAAAAAATATTTTTAATAAAAAATAATATGGTATAATGATAAAATTAGTATATTTATTTTTATAAAAAATTTTTTAATTAATAATTAATAAAAAGGAATTCGGCAAAAATTTATATTCACTTGTTTAACAAAAACATGTCTTTTTGATTTTAATTTAAAGTCTAATCTGCCCACTGATAATTTATATTGAAGGGCTGCAGTATATTGACTGTACAAAGGTAGCATAATCATTAGTCATTTAATTGATGACTTGTATGAAGGATTGGATGAGATATAAACTGTCTCTTTATTAATTTATAGAATTTAATTTTTTAATTAAAAAGTTAAAATTTTATAAAAAGACGAGAAGACCCTATAGAGTTTTATAAATTATATAATTTTAAATTATTTATTAATAATTTTATTAAAATTATTATATTTATTTTGTTGGGGTGACAAAAAAATAAAAGAAACTTTTTTTAATATTTAAACATAAATAAGTGATTTATTGATCCAATTTTATTGATTATAAGAAAAAATTACCTTAGGGATAACAGCGTAATTTTTTTTTTTAGTACAAATAAGAAAAAAAGTTTGCGACCTCGATGTTGGATTAAGATAAAATTTAAATGCAAAAGTTTAAAATTTTGATCTGTTCGATCATTAAAATCTTACATGATCTGAGTTCAGACCGGTGTAAGCCAGGTTGGTTTCTATCTTTTATAAAATAAAATATTTTAGTACGAAAGGATCAATTATTTGAATTAAATTTAAAAACAAGAATTACATTAATTTATTTATATAAATTTATTTATAATATTTAATATAATTTGTATTTGAATATATATATATATATAATATATGTATATATTATGTATGTATTATTATTCATAAATATAATATTTATACTATTTTGGCAGAAAAATGTAATGGTTTTAGAAGTCATTAATATATAATTTAATTATATAAATAGTAAATGTTTATAAAAGATATAATTATAATTATTACTGGATTAGTTATTTTAATTTTAGGGGTATTAATTGGGGTTGCTTTTTTAACTTTATTAGAGCGAAAATTATTAGGTTATATTCAAATTCGAAAAGGTCCTAATAAAGTTGGATTTATAGGAATTTTACAGCCTTTTTCGGATGCTATTAAATTATTCACAAAAGAACAGACTTATCCTTTATTTTCTAATTATATTTCTTATTATTTTTCTCCTGTTGTTAGATTTTTGTTATCTTTGATAATTTGAATATTAATACCTTATTATTTTAATATGATAAGATTTAATTTAGGGATTTTATTTTTTTTATGTTGTACAAGTTTAGGTGTTTATACAGTGATAATTGCTGGATGATCTTCAAACTCTAATTATGCTTTATTAGGGGGTCTTCGAGCTGTGGCACAAACTATTTCTTATGAAGTTAGATTAAGATTAATTTTATTATCTAGAATTATTATAATTATGGATTTCAGATTATTAAATTTTTTTTATTATCAAAAAAATATATGGTTTTTATTTTTAATAATTCCTTTAAGAATGTGTTGATTTTCTTCAAGATTAGCTGAGACTAATCGAACTCCTTTTGATTTTGCAGAAGGAGAGAGAGAATTAGTTTCAGGATTTAATGTTGAATATAGAAGAGGGGGATTTGCATTAATTTTTTTAGCTGAATATTCTAGAATTTTATTTATAAGAATATTATTTTCTTTAGTTTTTTTAGGAGGTTATGATATAAGATTATTTTTTTATTTAAAATTAAGAATAATTTCTTTTTTATTTATTTGGGTGCGAGGTACTTTACCTCGATATCGTTATGATAAGTTAATATATTTAGCTTGAAAAAGTTATTTACCTGTGTCATTAAATTTTATATTATTTTATTTAGGGGTAAAATTATTTATTTTTTAAATAAATTATATATAGTATAAATTAATAGAAATAATTTTTCTTTCTTAAGTTTTCAAAACAAATGCTTTTACAAGCTCATTAATTTATTCAAATAATAATTTATCTCATAATTTTCCTATTAAAGGGTTAAAAATAAAATAAGAAAAATAAATTACAGTTAAAATTTGTCCAGTCAGAATATAAGGTGTTTCAACAGGTCGGGCTCCAATTCAAGTTAATAAAATAATTACTGTAATTATTATTCAAAATAAAAATTGATTAATAGGATAAAATTGAATTCCTTGTATTTTTTTATTATGAGTAAAGGGTAAAATAATTAAGATTAAAATTGATGAAATTAGAGCAATTACTCCTCCTAATTTATTGGGAATGGAGCGTAAAATAGCGTAAGCAAAAAGAAAATATCATTCAGGTTGAATATGAACAGGAGTGACTAAAGGATTAGCGGGGATAAAATTATCTGGGTCTCCTAGTAAGTTAGGATTTGTTAAGGTTAATATAATTAGAAAAAATATTAAAATAATAAATCCAATTAGATCTTTAAAAGTGAAAAATGGATGAAAAGGAATTTTATCTAAGTTTCTATTTATTCCTAGAGGGTTATTAGACCCTGTTTGATGTAAAAATAATAAATGAATAATTGTTATTATTAAAATAATAAATGGCAATAAAAAATGGAAAGTATAAAATCGGGTTAATGTTGCATTATCAATAGCAAATCCCCCTCAAATTCAGTTTACTAATAAAGTTCCTAAGTAAGGGATAGCAGAAAGTAAATTAGTAATTACTGTTGCCCCTCAAAATGATATTTGTCCCCAAGGTAAAACATATCCTATAAAGGCAGTTCCTATTAAAAGGAATAAAATAATTACTCCAACCATTCATGTATATTTTAAATTATATGATTCATAATAAATACCTCGTCCAATATGTAGGTAAATACAAATAAAAAAAAATGATGCTCCATTTGCATGAAGGGTACGAATTAATCAACCATAATTTACATTTCGTATGATATAATTAACTCTGTAAAAAGCTAGTTCAATATTAGCTGTATAATATATAGTTAAGAATAATCCAGTAATAATTTGAATAATTAAACATAAAGCAAGTAAAGATCCAAAATTTCATCAAGAGGAAATATTTCTTGGGGAAGGTAAGTCAATTAAAGATGAATTGATAATTTTAATTACAGGATGAGTTTTACGTAAAAAGTGAAAATTATTTTTCATTTGTCATTATGTTGTTCGTAAAGGACCAAAAAAAATATTTGTAATTTTTACAATAGCAACTAATGAAATAAATAAATAAATTACTATTATTAATATTAATAAAAAATTATGATTATTATAAAGTTTATTGATATTAATTTTGTTTTCTTCTTTGAAAAACAAATTATTAAAAAAATTGTCTCTATCTATTGCATTATTATTTAAATTTATTCAAATTAATTTATTATAAAATAAAAATTGAATAATAATTAAAAAAATAAAAGACAATAAAAAAAATAATTTTATATTAAAATTAATAGAGGAAAATAATTCATTGGATGCAATTCTTGAGACATAAATAAATAATACTAATAATCCTCCTAAAAATGTTAAAAATAATATATAAGAAAATCAGTAAGTTTTAATTATTAATCCTGAAATTAGGCAAATTAATAAAGTTTGAATTAAAATTATTAATCCTATTGAAAGAGGGTGGTTTATAAATAATATTAATAATGAGATAAAAAATATGGAAAATGAAATTGAAATTTTTATTATATCAAAGAATAGTTTATATAAAATTATAATTTTGGAGATTATAGATAAAGAATTTCTTTTTCTTTGAAGTTTTTAAAGAAAATTCTTAATTTTGATTTACAAGACCAATGTTTTTTTAAACTATAAAAACTAATGATAGTTATATTTATATATATTATTATTATTATTATATTTTTTATTGGTAATTTAATTTTTGTCTCTAAACATAAACATTTATTAATTGTGTTATTAAGTTTAGAATTTATAGTATTAAGAATTTTTTTTTTATTTTTAATATATTTGATAATAATTGAATATGATTTATATATGTTGATAGTATTTTTAGTATTTTCTGTTTGTGAGGGTGCTTTAGGTTTATCTATTCTAGTTTCGATAATTCGTACTCATGGTAACGATTATTTTCAAAGTTTTAATTTATTATAATGATAAAATTTATATTTATAATTATTTTTATAATTCCTTTATGTTTTATAAAAAATATATTTTGATTGGTTCAAATATTTATATTTTTATTATTTTTTTTTTTTATAAATTTAAGATTAAATATTAATAATTTGACTAATATTAGTTATTTTTATTCATGTGATTTAATATCTTTTGGTTTAATTATACTTAGAATTTGAATTTGTATTTTAATAATTATAGCTAGAGAAAATTTATTAAAAAATAATTTTTATGTTAATTTTTTTTTATCTAATATTATTATATTATTATTATTATTATATTTAACTTTTAGAGCTATAAATTTATTTTTTTTTTATTTTTTTTTTGAGGGTAGTTTAATTCCTACTTTAATATTGATTATTGGGTGAGGGTATCAACCTGAACGTATTCAAGCGGGTATGTATTTATTATTTTATACTTTGTTTGCTTCTTTGCCTTTATTAATTGGAATTTTTTTTATTTACAGAGAAATTAATTGTATTATAATTTATTTTTTAAAATTTTATAATATAAATTATTATTTATTATATTTATCAATAATTTTAGCTTTTCTAGTTAAAATACCTATATATTTAACTCATTTATGATTGCCTAAGGCACATGTTGAGGCTCCTGTTTCGGGGTCTATAATTTTAGCTGGGATTATATTAAAATTAGGAGGGTATGGTTTATTACGAGTATTAATTTTTTTACAAGAGATTAATATAAAAATAAATTATTTTTGAATTGTAATCAGATTATTAGGAGGATTTTATATTAGATTAAAATGTTTTTGTCAAGTTGATATTAAGTCTTTAATTGCTTATTCTTCAGTAGCTCATATAAGAATTGTTATTAGAGGTATTATAATTATAAATTATTGAGGTTTAATTGGATCTTATTTACTAATAATTGGTCATGGATTATGTTCTTCCGGTATATTTTGTTTAGCAAATATTAATTATGAGCGACTTAATAGACGAAGATTAATAATTAATAAGGGTATATTAAGATTTATGCCTTCAATGAGATTGTGATGATTTTTATTAATATCTTCTAATATAGCGGCCCCTCCTTCTTTAAATTTAATAGGGGAAATTTTATTAATTAATAGAGTAGTAAGTTGGTCAGTTTTTTCTATAATTTTTTTATGTTTGGTATCTTTTTTTAGTGCTGGGTATAGATTATATTTATATTCATATATTCAACATGGAAAATATTATTATGGGATTTATAGATTTTATTCAGGAGTTTCTCGTGAATATTTATTATTATTTTTACATTGATTACCTTTAAATATTATAGTTTTAAAAATTGATTATAGAATAATTTGATTTTATTTAAATAATTTAATTAAAAATATTGATTTGTGGTATCAAAAATATGAAAATAAATTCATTTTAAATTATTAATAAAAATTATTCTATTTGTTTTATTTCTTTTATTTTTTTATTTATATTTATATTATTGAATTTATTTTTTTTTATTTATTTTTTAATAAATAATTTAGTTATTTTTTTAGAGTGGGAATTGATTTCTTTTAATTCAGTTACAGTTGTTATATCTATTTTATTAGATTGGATATCTTTATTATTTATAATATTTGTGTCTATAATTTCTTCTGTAGTCATTTATTACAGAAAAAGATATATAAGTTCAGAATTAAATTTAATGCGTTTTATTGTTTTAGTTTTATTATTTGTTTTTTCTATAATTTTATTAATTATTAGACCTAATATAATTAGTATTTTATTAGGTTGAGATGGATTAGGCTTGGTTTCTTATTGTTTAGTAATTTACTATCAAAATTTAAAGTCTTATAATGCTGGGATGTTAACAGCTCTTTCCAATCGAATCGGTGATGTTTTAATTTTAATAATTATTAGATGAATAATAAATTATGGGAGTTGAAATTATATTTTTTATTTAGAATTTATAAAAAATGATTTTTCTATGAAATTAATTAGAATAATAGTTATTTTAGCGGCTATAACTAAAAGTGCTCAAATTCCTTTTAGTTCTTGGTTGCCAGCAGCTATAGCCGCTCCAACACCAGTTTCTTCCTTAGTTCATTCTTCAACTTTAGTTACAGCTGGAGTTTATTTATTAATTCGGTTTAATTTATTATTAGTTGATACTTTTTTTTTAAAAATGCTATTATTATTTTCTAGATTAACTATATTTATGGCTGGTATTTCAGCTAATTATGAATTTGACTTAAAAAAAATTATTGCTTTATCTACTTTAAGTCAATTAGGTTTAATAATGAGAATTTTAAGAATAGGAATTCCTATTTTAGCTTTTTTTCATTTATTAACTCATGCAATATTTAAGGCTTTATTATTTATATGTGCTGGGGTTATTATTCATATAATAAATGATATACAGGATATTCGGTTTATAGGAGGTATTAGATTATATATTCCTTTGACTTGTTTATGTATAAATGTATCTAATATGGCTTTATGTGGAATTCCATTTTTATCTGGATTTTATTCTAAGGATTTAATTTTAGAGATAATAAGATTTAGAAATTTTAATATTTTAATTTTTTTTTTATATTATATTTCTACAGGTTTAACCATATTTTATACCATTCGTTTAACTATATATTTAATGATTAATGATTTTAATTTATTAACAATTTTTAATTTATATGATGAAGATTATATTATATTAAAAAGAATAATAATATTATTAATAATAAGATTATTAAGAGGAAGAATTTTAATATGATTAATTTTTTATTATCCATATATAATTTATCTTTCTTTTAATATAAAAATAATAGTTATTTACGTGAGAATGATAGGAGCAATTTTAGGTTATATGATTAGAAATATAGATATTTATTCAATAAATAAATTTTTAAAAACCTATAGTTTTAGATCTTTTTTATGCTTAATATGATTTTTACCTAATTTAAGAACTTATGGTATTAATTATTATTTTTTAAATTTTGGTCAAAAATTAATAAAAAATATAGATTTAGGTTGAAGAGAGTTATATAGAGGTTGAGGTTTATTTAATATTATAAAAAATTATTCTATTTTTTATTCTATTTATCAAATAAATAATTTTAAAATTTATTTATTTAGATTTATTTTATGAATTATTTTTTTTTTTATATTTTTTTTAATTTATTTAAATAGCTTATAAATAGAGCATAATATTGAAGATATTAAGGAGATAATTTTATCTTTAAATATTTATAAAATTAATAAATTTATTTTTACAGTGAAAATGTAATGTTTTTTAAACTATATAAATAGAAATATTAATGGAATTTAACCACTAAAAATTAAGTTAGCAGCTTAATTGTTAAATATTTCTTAATTGGAAATAAATATTCAATTTTATCATTAACAGTGATATACCTCTTTTTGGTTTCAATTAATTATTCAATTAAATAAGGAGTATTTACTCTATCTTTTAAGTCGAAATTAAATGCATAATTATTGCTTCTTATTTAAGATAAATTGAAAATCAATATTTTTTGAATGCAAATCAAATGTTTTTTTAAACTATAATCCTAATTAGTTCATTCTAATATATTTTGATTTCATTCATGGTATAATCCAAATAATAAGATTATAATAAAAAAAAAACTAGTTTTTATTCAAATTATAAAATTAACTAAATTAAAAAGTTTCACAATTGGAAAAATTAAAGCAATTTCTACATCAAAAATTAAAAAAATTATTGTAATCAAAAAAAAATGCATAGAAAAAGGAATTCGGGCTGAAGATTTGGGGTCAAACCCACATTCAAATGGTGAATTTTTTTCTCGGTCTATAAATGATTTTTTTGATAGAATAACTGAGATAAATATTATAATATTTGAGATTACATAAATAATAAGTGTAATAATGGACATTAAATAAATTATTTATATTAATAAAAATTAAACTTTTTGATTGGAAGTCAAATATACTAAATATATTATATAAATAATTAATTACCTCATCAGTAAATTGAAATATAAAGAAATAATCAAACTACATCTACAAAATGTCAATATCAGGCTGCAGCTTCAAATCCAAAATGATGATTGTTAGAAAAGTGATTTTTTAAATGTCGAATAAAACATACGGTTAAAAATAATGTTCCAATTATCACATGTAATCCGTGGAATCCTGTTGCCATAAAAAAAGTAGAACCATAAATTCTATCGGCAATAGTAAAAGGAGCTTCGATATATTCATAAGCTTGAAGAATTGTAAAATAAACCCCTAAAATAATTGTTAATAATAATCTTTGTTTACATTGGGTGTAATTATTTTCTATTAATGCATGATGAGATCATGTAATAGTAATACCTGATCTAATTAAAATAATGGTATTTAATAAAGGAATTTGAAAAGGGTTAAAAGAAATAATTCCTTTAGGTGGTCATATAGCTCCAATTTCAATGTTAGGGGATAATCTACTATGAAAAAAAGCTCAAAAAAAAGATAAAAAAAAAAAAATTTCAGAGACAATAAATAAAATTATTCCTCATCGTAATCCTTTTGTTACTAAAATTGTATGTTTACCTTGAAGAGTTCCTTCTCGACAAACGTCTCGTCATCACTGATATATAGTTATAATAATAATAATATACCCAATAATTAAAAGATTTATATTAAAATTATGGAATCATTTTACTATACCTGTGACTAATGTTAAAGTTCCAATAGCTCCAGTTAAAGGTCATGGACTATAGTCTACTAAATGAAAGGGATGATTAAAATTTAATTTCATTAGTTAATTAACTTCACTAGAATATAAAGTTCTTAAGATGGCAATAACATAAGACTGAATAATTGCTACAGCTGATTCTAAGATTAATAATAAAATTTGGATAATAATTAAAAATATAATTAAATAAGAGGGTAAATTTGTTCCAGTTCCTCTTAATAAAGTTATTAATAAGTGTCCTGCAATTATATTAGCTGTTAATCGAACAGCTAAAGTTCCAGGACGAATAATATTTCTAATAGTTTCAATTAATACTATAAAGGGCATTAAAATTAAAGGAGTTCCTTGAGGAATTATATGAATAAATATGTGTTGGTAATTATTAATTCATCCATATAATATAAAACTTAATCATAATGGTAGAGAGATGGATAAAGAAAGGGTTAAGTGGCTAGTTCTTGTAAAAATATAAGGGAATAGACCTAAAAAATTATTAAATAAAATAAAGGAAAATAAAGAGATAAAAATAAAAGTTGACCCATTAAAATAATTATTTTTTAATAAGGTTTTAAATTCATTGTGAAGTTTACTTAAAATAAAATTTCATAATATAAAATGACGATTAGGGATTAATCAAAATGTGTAAGGTAAAAATATTAAACCTAATAAAGTTCTTATTCAATTTAACGGTAAATTAAATAAATTAGTAGAAGGATCAAAAATTGAAAATAAATTACTTATCATTTTCAGTAAAAATTTTTTTTTAAAATTTCATTTTTATAATTTTTATTATTTAAATTAATTAATAAAATGTAATAATTTATAATATTAAAAATTAGAAAGATAAAAATAAATAAAATAAAAGAAATTAGTCAATTGATGGGTATTATTTGAGGTATAAAAGAATATTACTTAAGTAATAATTTAAATTTGACATATTTATGTTATAAATTAACTAATTCTTTCATTAAGAGTAATTGTTAGATTACTATTAGATGGTTTAAGAGACCAATACTTACTTTCAGTCACTTAATGAAGAATAATTATTAATTCAGTTAATAAAGTTTTTTATGGAAATACTTTCAATAACGATAGGCATAAATCTGTGATTTGCTCCGCAAATTTCTGAACATTGACCATAATAAACTCCAGGACGATTAATGTAAAAGTTAGTTTGATTTAATCGACCAGGGTTAGCATCTACTTTTACACCTAAAGCTGGAATTGTTCATGAATGAATTACATCTGTAGCTGTTACTATAATTCGAATTTGATTATTTATTGGAATAATAATTCGATTATCTACATCTAATAATCGAAAACTATTTTTATTAAGCTCATTTGAGGGGATTATATAGGAATCAAATTCAATATTATGAAAATCTGAATATTCATAACTTCAATATCATTGATGTCCAATAGATTTTAAAGTAATTAATGGATTATTTAATTCATCTAATAAGTATAATAATCGTAATGATGGTAAAGCAATAAAAATTAAAGTAATTGCTGGTAAAATAGTTCAAATTAATTCAATTATTTGACCTTCCAGTAAAAATCGGTTAATATATTTATTAAATAAAATATTAATTATTAAATAACCTACTAAAATAGTAATTATAACAAGAATAATTAAAGTATGGTCATGGAAAAAAATAATTTGTTCTATTAAAGGTGAAGCTCCATTTTGTAAATTTAAATTTGATCATGTTGCCATTTCTAAAAAAAGGATATTCCTTTATAAATGGGGTTTAAATCCATTACATATAATCTGCCATATTAGAATTTTCTTAAGATAGGTAATTCATTATAAGAATGTTCTGCTGGCGGTAGATTTTGTAATCATTCAATTGAGGAAGATATATTTAAAGTAAATAAGATTATTCGATGATTAATTATAGATTCTCAAATAATAATTAAAATTATTATTACAGCTATTAATGAAATATAAGATCCTAAAGAAGAGATAATATTTCATGAGATATAAGAATCAGGGTAGTCTGAGTATCGACGGGGCATACCAGCTAATCCTAAGAAATGTTGAGGGAAAAATGTTAAATTAACCCCAATGAATATAATAAAAAATTGAATTTTTAATAAATAAGGATTTAAATATAGGCCTGTAAATAGTGGGTATCAATGAATAAAACTACCTAAAATAGCAAATACAGCTCCTATAGATAAAACATAATGGAAATGAGCTACTACATAATATGTATCATGTAATGTAATATCAATAGAAGAATTAGCTAAAATTACTCCAGTTAATCCTCCTACTGTAAATAAAAAAACAAATCCTAATCTTCACATAATTGAAGGAGTGTATAAAATTTGAGTTCCATGTAGAGTAGCTAATCAACTAAAAATTTTAATTCCAGTTGGGACGGCAATAATTATAGTAGCTGAGGTAAAATATGCTCGTGTATCAATATCTATTCCTACTGTAAATATGTGATGAGCTCAAACAATAAACCCTAAAATTCCAATTGCTATTATAGCATAAATTATTCCTAAGGAGCCAAAAGTTTCCTTTTTTCCACTTTCTTGAGAAATAATGTGAGAAATTATACCAAATCCGGGTAAAATTAAAATGTAAACTTCTGGATGACCAAAAAATCAAAATAAATGTTGGTAAAGAATTGGATCTCCTCCACCTGCAGGATCGAAAAATGATGTATTTAAATTTCGATCAGTTAGAAGTATAGTAATAGCACCTGCTAAAACAGGTAAAGATAAAAGAAGTAGAAAAGCTGTAATTCCTACCGCTCAAACAAATAAAGGTAATTGATCAAAAAATATATTATTTAAACGTATATTAATAATAGTGGTAATGAAGTTAATAGCTCCTAAAATAGACGAAATCCCAGCTAAATGTAAGGAAAAAATAGCTAAATCAACTGAACTTCCTCCATGGGCAATATTAGATGATAAAGGTGGATAAACTGTTCATCCAGTTCCAGCTCCATTTTCTACAATTCTTCTTGAAATTAATAATATAATAGAGGGAGGTAGTAATCAAAAACTTATATTATTTATTCGGGGGAAAGCTATATCAGGGGCTCCTAATATTAGAGGTACTAATCAATTACCAAATCCTCCAATTATAATAGGTATAACTATAAAAAAAATTATAATAAAGGCGTGAGCTGTGACAATGGTATTATAAATTTGGTCATCTCCAATTAAAGATCCGGGGGTTCCTAATTCAGCTCGAATTAATAATCTTAAAGAAGTTCCAATTATACCTGCTCAGATTCCAAAAATAAAATATAAAGTTCCAATATCTTTATGATTTGTAGAATAAAGTCATTTTCGCATTTTAATAAAATGGCTGAGTATAAGCGATAAATTGTAAATTTATTTACGAGAATATTTCTCTTTTATTAATTTAATTTAGTCTTATAGTCAAAAATGATATAAAATTGCAAATTTTAAGTTATAATTAATATTATTAAGGCTTAAAGATATATTTCTTTATAAATAATTTTGAAGACTATTAGTTTTAATTTAACTTAAAACCTTTATAAAAAAAATATTGTTCTAAAAATAATCCCCATAATTGAAATGATAGAAAAAAAATTTATTATAACGAAAAAATTATTTTTTAAATTAATCTTAAATCATTTTAATTTAAAATAATTTATTATTAGTGAAGAATAAATAATTCGAATATAGAAAAATATTAAAATTAATCTTATTATAACAAAAAAAAATGTTAAAATTAAATAATTATTTATTATTAAAAAATTAATGACAATTCATTTTGGAAAAAATCCTAAAAAGGGGGGTAATCCTCCTAAAGATAAAAAATTAATTAATAAATTAATTTTAATTAAAGATTTTAAATTATTTCTAAATATTTGATTGATAAAAAATATATTTATTATATAAAAAAAAAAACATAATGTAGAAATTAAAAATGAATATATAATAAAATAAAATAATCATAAATTTTCACTAATTATTAAAGAAAAAATTATTCATCCTAAATTATTAATAGAGGAAAAAGCTATTATTTTACGTAAAGAAGTTTGATTTAATCCTCCAATAGCTCCAATAAATATATTTAAAATAATACTAAAAATTAAAAAATTTATATTAAAATAATATGAAAGTAAAATTATGGGGGTAATTTTTTGTCAAGTTATTAAAATAAAATTATTAAATCAGGATAATCCTTCTACAATATTAGGGAATCAGAAATGAAAAGGAGCAGATCCTATTTTTATTAATATTGAGGAATTAATTAAAATTGAAATTAAGTTATTTATTTCAAAATTATTAAATATAATTATTTTAAAAATAATACAAAATAAAAAATTAGTTGAGGCAATAGCTTGAGTTAGGAAATACTTTAAAGAAGCTTCAGAGGATATTATATTGTAAGAAGAAGAAATTAGGGGGATAAATCTTAATAAATTTACCTCTAGTCCAATTCAAGCCCCAAATCAAGAGTTAGCTGAAATGGAAATTATTGTTCTAAAAATTAATATAAATAAAAAAAATATTTTATTAGAATTAAAAAAACAAAACATTAAAAATAAACTATTAAGTTTTTTTAAAATTTAAATTTTATATACTATTTAATTATATTTTAGTGTAAGATGCACATTAATTTTTGATATTAAAAGATATAGTTTGATTCTGTAAAATATAATAAAGGTATATATTATATACTTAATTTATCCTATCAGAATAATCCTTTAATCAGGCACTTTATTTTTTTTAAAAAAAAGGTATTTCCTTTATATTTGGGGTATGAACCCAAAAGCTTAATTTAGCTTATTTTTAATTTTTTTTTTATAAAATATTTATTAACTACGGTTTTAGTTTAAAAATAAACTAAATTATTAATATATGAATATATATATATAAATAAATTTAAAAAATGATAATTTTTAATTCGATAATTAATTAAAAATAATAATAATATACATATTAATATATAGTTATATAAATTAGTAATAATAATTTATTAGTGACATTATATTTATGATCATATTATAAAGAAAAAGAGAAAGAAATTATTAATAATTTAATATGAAATTTAATTTTTAAAATTAATTAAAATTTATATATATATATATAAATAAATTTAAAAAATGATAATTTTTAATTCGATAATTAATTAAAAATAATAATAATATACATATTAATATATAGTTATATAAATTAGTAATAATAATTTATTAGTGACATTATATTTATGATCATATTATAAAGAAAAAGAGAAAGAAATTATTAATAATTTAATATGAAATTTAATTTTTAAAATTAATTAAAATTTATATATATATATATAAATAAATTTAAAAAATGATAATTTTTAATTCGATAATTAATTAAAAATAATAATAATATACATATTAATATATAGTTATATAAATTAGTAATAATAATTTATTAGTGACATTATATTTATGATCATATTATAAAGAAAAAGAGAAAGAAATTATTAATAATTTAATATGAAATTTAATTTTTAAAATTAATTAAAATTTATATATATATATATAAATAAATTTAAAAAATGATAATTTTTAATTCGATAATTAATTAAAAATAATAATAATATACATATTAATATATAGTTATATAAATTAGTAATAATAATTTATTAGTGACATTATATTTATGATCATATTATAAAGAAAAAGAGAAAGAAATTATTAATAATTTAATATGAAATTTAATTTTTAAAATTAATTAAAATTTATATATATATATACATATATTATATATTATATATATAAAAAAAAAAAAAAAAATCTATTTATAATAAAAAATATATAAATAAATTTTATAATTTATAAAGTTTAATATGAATTTATTTTACATACAAATTTTAGTGTTAAAAAAATTTTATTTTAATAATAATAATTATTTAGTAGTAATTAATATTAAATATTTAAGAAATTAAGATTTAGTAATATAAAAATTAATAACAAATTTTGTGCCAGCAGTTGCGGTTATACAAAAATTAATTTAAATTTTTTTAGATTTTAATAAATAAAATAAAGATAATATTTATATTTAAAAATAAAATTATTAAGTGAAATTTTAATTTGTAAATAATTATAAAGTCTTTTTTATGATTTAATAAATTTAAATTAAAAACTAGGATTAGATACCCTATTATTTTAAAATTAAATTTTTATTCTAAAATAGTAAATAATAATTTATTGAAACTTAAATAATTTGGCGGTATTTTAGTTTATTTAGAGGAACCTGTTTATTAATTGATAATCCACGATTAAATTTACTTAATTTTTATATTTTGTATATCGTTGTTAAAAAAATATTTTTTAATAAAAATAATATTTTAAAATTTTTAGTTAAAATTAAATCAGATCAAGATGCAGATTTATAATTAAGAATATAATGGGTTACAATAAATTTATTTAAATGAATATAAATTTGTATTAATTAATTGAAAGTGGATTTAAATGTAATTTTAATTAATAAATTAAAATGATTAAAAATTAAAATATGTACATATTGCCCGTCACTTTCATATCTAAAATTGAAATAAGTCGTAACAAAGTAGGGGTACTGGAAAGTGTTTCTAGAAAGAACAAATTAGAGCTTGTTGAAAGTATTTCATTTACATTGAAAAGATTATTAATTTAAATTAATTAATTTGAGGGGGATAATTTAATTAAAAAAAAATAATAAAAAATTTTTAAATATATTTTAATGGGGGTTAAAGTATAAATAAAGAAAAAATTATTAATTTTATAGTTAATTAGTATTGTAAAAGAATTTTGAAATAATTGAAAAAAAATTATTTAAAAAGTAAATTTTATTTATTGTATCTTGTGTATCAGAGTTTATTAATAAAATTTAATTTTTTTTTAAATTCTCGAATTTAAAAGAGCTAATTAATTATAAAAATTAATGTTGTAAAATTATTTTTAATAGTTAATTTGAAATGAAATGTTATTCGTTTTTAAATATATCTAGTTTTTTTAGAAAAAAATTTAATTTTAAATTTTTATTTATAAAAAATTAATTAAATAATTTTTTTAAGTAAAAATTTTATATTTTAAGGGATAAGCTTTAATTTAAAAAATTATAGTAAAATATTAGATTAATTTGAAAATTTTATAATTTAAATTGTTAATAAAATTTAATTTACTATAAATAATTTCAATAATAAAAAAATTTAATTTTAATTTAATTTTATATAAAAAAAATATTTTTAATAAAAAATAATATGGTATAATGATAAAATTAGTATATTTATTTTTATAAAAAATTTTTTAATTAATAATTAATAAAAAGGAATTCGGCAAAAATTTATATTCACTTGTTTAACAAAAACATGTCTTTTTGATTTTAATTTAAAGTCTAATCTGCCCACTGATAATTTATATTGAAGGGCTGCAGTATATTGACTGTACAAAGGTAGCATAATCATTAGTCATTTAATTGATGACTTGTATGAAGGATTGGATGAGATATAAACTGTCTCTTTATTAATTTATAGAATTTAATTTTTTAATTAAAAAGTTAAAATTTTATAAAAAGACGAGAAGACCCTATAGAGTTTTATAAATTATATAATTTTAAATTATTTATTAATAATTTTATTAAAATTATTATATTTATTTTGTTGGGGTGACAAAAAAATAAAAGAAACTTTTTTTAATATTTAAACATAAATAAGTGATTTATTGATCCAATTTTATTGATTATAAGAAAAAATTACCTTAGGGATAACAGCGTAATTTTTTTTTTTAGTACAAATAAGAAAAAAAGTTTGCGACCTCGATGTTGGATTAAGATAAAATTTAAATGCAAAAGTTTAAAATTTTGATCTGTTCGATCATTAAAATCTTACATGATCTGAGTTCAGACCGGTGTAAGCCAGGTTGGTTTCTATCTTTTATAAAATAAAATATTTTAGTACGAAAGGATCAATTATTTGAATTAAATTTAAAAACAAGAATTACATTAATTTATTTATATAAATTTATTTATAATATTTAATATAATTTGTATTTGAATATATATATATATATAATATATGTATATATTATGTATGTATTATTATTCATAAATATAATATTTATACTATTTTGGCAGAAAAATGTAATGGTTTTAGAAGTCATTAATATATAATTTAATTATATAAATAGTAAATGTTTATAAAAGATATAATTATAATTATTACTGGATTAGTTATTTTAATTTTAGGGGTATTAATTGGGGTTGCTTTTTTAACTTTATTAGAGCGAAAATTATTAGGTTATATTCAAATTCGAAAAGGTCCTAATAAAGTTGGATTTATAGGAATTTTACAGCCTTTTTCGGATGCTATTAAATTATTCACAAAAGAACAGACTTATCCTTTATTTTCTAATTATATTTCTTATTATTTTTCTCCTGTTGTTAGATTTTTGTTATCTTTGATAATTTGAATATTAATACCTTATTATTTTAATATGATAAGATTTAATTTAGGGATTTTATTTTTTTTATGTTGTACAAGTTTAGGTGTTTATACAGTGATAATTGCTGGATGATCTTCAAACTCTAATTATGCTTTATTAGGGGGTCTTCGAGCTGTGGCACAAACTATTTCTTATGAAGTTAGATTAAGATTAATTTTATTATCTAGAATTATTATAATTATGGATTTCAGATTATTAAATTTTTTTTATTATCAAAAAAATATATGGTTTTTATTTTTAATAATTCCTTTAAGAATGTGTTGATTTTCTTCAAGATTAGCTGAGACTAATCGAACTCCTTTTGATTTTGCAGAAGGAGAGAGAGAATTAGTTTCAGGATTTAATGTTGAATATAGAAGAGGGGGATTTGCATTAATTTTTTTAGCTGAATATTCTAGAATTTTATTTATAAGAATATTATTTTCTTTAGTTTTTTTAGGAGGTTATGATATAAGATTATTTTTTTATTTAAAATTAAGAATAATTTCTTTTTTATTTATTTGGGTGCGAGGTACTTTACCTCGATATCGTTATGATAAGTTAATATATTTAGCTTGAAAAAGTTATTTACCTGTGTCATTAAATTTTATATTATTTTATTTAGGGGTAAAATTATTTATTTTTTAAATAAATTATATATAGTATAAATTAATAGAAATAATTTTTCTTTCTTAAGTTTTCAAAACAAATGCTTTTACAAGCTCATTAATTTATTCAAATAATAATTTATCTCATAATTTTCCTATTAAAGGGTTAAAAATAAAATAAGAAAAATAAATTACAGTTAAAATTTGTCCAGTCAGAATATAAGGTGTTTCAACAGGTCGGGCTCCAATTCAAGTTAATAAAATAATTACTGTAATTATTATTCAAAATAAAAATTGATTAATAGGATAAAATTGAATTCCTTGTATTTTTTTATTATGAGTAAAGGGTAAAATAATTAAGATTAAAATTGATGAAATTAGAGCAATTACTCCTCCTAATTTATTGGGAATGGAGCGTAAAATAGCGTAAGCAAAAAGAAAATATCATTCAGGTTGAATATGAACAGGAGTGACTAAAGGATTAGCGGGGATAAAATTATCTGGGTCTCCTAGTAAGTTAGGATTTGTTAAGGTTAATATAATTAGAAAAAATATTAAAATAATAAATCCAATTAGATCTTTAAAAGTGAAAAATGGATGAAAAGGAATTTTATCTAAGTTTCTATTTATTCCTAGAGGGTTATTAGACCCTGTTTGATGTAAAAATAATAAATGAATAATTGTTATTATTAAAATAATAAATGGCAATAAAAAATGGAAAGTATAAAATCGGGTTAATGTTGCATTATCAATAGCAAATCCCCCTCAAATTCAGTTTACTAATAAAGTTCCTAAGTAAGGGATAGCAGAAAGTAAATTAGTAATTACTGTTGCCCCTCAAAATGATATTTGTCCCCAAGGTAAAACATATCCTATAAAGGCAGTTCCTATTAAAAGGAATAAAATAATTACTCCAACCATTCATGTATATTTTAAATTATATGATTCATAATAAATACCTCGTCCAATATGTAGGTAAATACAAATAAAAAAAAATGATGCTCCATTTGCATGAAGGGTACGAATTAATCAACCATAATTTACATTTCGTATGATATAATTAACTCTGTAAAAAGCTAGTTCAATATTAGCTGTATAATATATAGTTAAGAATAATCCAGTAATAATTTGAATAATTAAACATAAAGCAAGTAAAGATCCAAAATTTCATCAAGAGGAAATATTTCTTGGGGAAGGTAAGTCAATTAAAGATGAATTGATAATTTTAATTACAGGATGAGTTTTACGTAAAAAGTGAAAATTATTTTTCATTTGTCATTATGTTGTTCGTAAAGGACCAAAAAAAATATTTGTAATTTTTACAATAGCAACTAATGAAATAAATAAATAAATTACTATTATTAATATTAATAAAAAATTATGATTATTATAAAGTTTATTGATATTAATTTTGTTTTCTTCTTTGAAAAACAAATTATTAAAAAAATTGTCTCTATCTATTGCATTATTATTTAAATTTATTCAAATTAATTTATTATAAAATAAAAATTGAATAATAATTAAAAAAATAAAAGACAATAAAAAAAATAATTTTATATTAAAATTAATAGAGGAAAATAATTCATTGGATGCAATTCTTGAGACATAAATAAATAATACTAATAATCCTCCTAAAAATGTTAAAAATAATATATAAGAAAATCAGTAAGTTTTAATTATTAATCCTGAAATTAGGCAAATTAATAAAGTTTGAATTAAAATTATTAATCCTATTGAAAGAGGGTGGTTTATAAATAATATTAATAATGAGATAAAAAATATGGAAAATGAAATTGAAATTTTTATTATATCAAAGAATAGTTTATATAAAATTATAATTTTGGAGATTATAGATAAAGAATTTCTTTTTCTTTGAAGTTTTTAAAGAAAATTCTTAATTTTGATTTACAAGACCAATGTTTTTTTAAACTATAAAAACTAATGATAGTTATATTTATATATATTATTATTATTATTATATTTTTTATTGGTAATTTAATTTTTGTCTCTAAACATAAACATTTATTAATTGTGTTATTAAGTTTAGAATTTATAGTATTAAGAATTTTTTTTTTATTTTTAATATATTTGATAATAATTGAATATGATTTATATATGTTGATAGTATTTTTAGTATTTTCTGTTTGTGAGGGTGCTTTAGGTTTATCTATTCTAGTTTCGATAATTCGTACTCATGGTAACGATTATTTTCAAAGTTTTAATTTATTATAATGATAAAATTTATATTTATAATTATTTTTATAATTCCTTTATGTTTTATAAAAAATATATTTTGATTGGTTCAAATATTTATATTTTTATTATTTTTTTTTTTTATAAATTTAAGATTAAATATTAATAATTTGACTAATATTAGTTATTTTTATTCATGTGATTTAATATCTTTTGGTTTAATTATACTTAGAATTTGAATTTGTATTTTAATAATTATAGCTAGAGAAAATTTATTAAAAAATAATTTTTATGTTAATTTTTTTTTATCTAATATTATTATATTATTATTATTATTATATTTAACTTTTAGAGCTATAAATTTATTTTTTTTTTATTTTTTTTTTGAGGGTAGTTTAATTCCTACTTTAATATTGATTATTGGGTGAGGGTATCAACCTGAACGTATTCAAGCGGGTATGTATTTATTATTTTATACTTTGTTTGCTTCTTTGCCTTTATTAATTGGAATTTTTTTTATTTACAGAGAAATTAATTGTATTATAATTTATTTTTTAAAATTTTATAATATAAATTATTATTTATTATATTTATCAATAATTTTAGCTTTTCTAGTTAAAATACCTATATATTTAACTCATTTATGATTGCCTAAGGCACATGTTGAGGCTCCTGTTTCGGGGTCTATAATTTTAGCTGGGATTATATTAAAATTAGGAGGGTATGGTTTATTACGAGTATTAATTTTTTTACAAGAGATTAATATAAAAATAAATTATTTTTGAATTGTAATCAGATTATTAGGAGGATTTTATATTAGATTAAAATGTTTTTGTCAAGTTGATATTAAGTCTTTAATTGCTTATTCTTCAGTAGCTCATATAAGAATTGTTATTAGAGGTATTATAATTATAAATTATTGAGGTTTAATTGGATCTTATTTACTAATAATTGGTCATGGATTATGTTCTTCCGGTATATTTTGTTTAGCAAATATTAATTATGAGCGACTTAATAGACGAAGATTAATAATTAATAAGGGTATATTAAGATTTATGCCTTCAATGAGATTGTGATGATTTTTATTAATATCTTCTAATATAGCGGCCCCTCCTTCTTTAAATTTAATAGGGGAAATTTTATTAATTAATAGAGTAGTAAGTTGGTCAGTTTTTTCTATAATTTTTTTATGTTTGGTATCTTTTTTTAGTGCTGGGTATAGATTATATTTATATTCATATATTCAACATGGAAAATATTATTATGGGATTTATAGATTTTATTCAGGAGTTTCTCGTGAATATTTATTATTATTTTTACATTGATTACCTTTAAATATTATAGTTTTAAAAATTGATTATAGAATAATTTGATTTTATTTAAATAATTTAATTAAAAATATTGATTTGTGGTATCAAAAATATGAAAATAAATTCATTTTAAATTATTAATAAAAATTATTCTATTTGTTTTATTTCTTTTATTTTTTTATTTATATTTATATTATTGAATTTATTTTTTTTTATTTATTTTTTAATAAATAATTTAGTTATTTTTTTAGAGTGGGAATTGATTTCTTTTAATTCAGTTACAGTTGTTATATCTATTTTATTAGATTGGATATCTTTATTATTTATAATATTTGTGTCTATAATTTCTTCTGTAGTCATTTATTACAGAAAAAGATATATAAGTTCAGAATTAAATTTAATGCGTTTTATTGTTTTAGTTTTATTATTTGTTTTTTCTATAATTTTATTAATTATTAGACCTAATATAATTAGTATTTTATTAGGTTGAGATGGATTAGGCTTGGTTTCTTATTGTTTAGTAATTTACTATCAAAATTTAAAGTCTTATAATGCTGGGATGTTAACAGCTCTTTCCAATCGAATCGGTGATGTTTTAATTTTAATAATTATTAGATGAATAATAAATTATGGGAGTTGAAATTATATTTTTTATTTAGAATTTATAAAAAATGATTTTTCTATGAAATTAATTAGAATAATAGTTATTTTAGCGGCTATAACTAAAAGTGCTCAAATTCCTTTTAGTTCTTGGTTGCCAGCAGCTATAGCCGCTCCAACACCAGTTTCTTCCTTAGTTCATTCTTCAACTTTAGTTACAGCTGGAGTTTATTTATTAATTCGGTTTAATTTATTATTAGTTGATACTTTTTTTTTAAAAATGCTATTATTATTTTCTAGATTAACTATATTTATGGCTGGTATTTCAGCTAATTATGAATTTGACTTAAAAAAAATTATTGCTTTATCTACTTTAAGTCAATTAGGTTTAATAATGAGAATTTTAAGAATAGGAATTCCTATTTTAGCTTTTTTTCATTTATTAACTCATGCAATATTTAAGGCTTTATTATTTATATGTGCTGGGGTTATTATTCATATAATAAATGATATACAGGATATTCGGTTTATAGGAGGTATTAGATTATATATTCCTTTGACTTGTTTATGTATAAATGTATCTAATATGGCTTTATGTGGAATTCCATTTTTATCTGGATTTTATTCTAAGGATTTAATTTTAGAGATAATAAGATTTAGAAATTTTAATATTTTAATTTTTTTTTTATATTATATTTCTACAGGTTTAACCATATTTTATACCATTCGTTTAACTATATATTTAATGATTAATGATTTTAATTTATTAACAATTTTTAATTTATATGATGAAGATTATATTATATTAAAAAGAATAATAATATTATTAATAATAAGATTATTAAGAGGAAGAATTTTAATATGATTAATTTTTTATTATCCATATATAATTTATCTTTCTTTTAATATAAAAATAATAGTTATTTACGTGAGAATGATAGGAGCAATTTTAGGTTATATGATTAGAAATATAGATATTTATTCAATAAATAAATTTTTAAAAACCTATAGTTTTAGATCTTTTTTATGCTTAATATGATTTTTACCTAATTTAAGAACTTATGGTATTAATTATTATTTTTTAAATTTTGGTCAAAAATTAATAAAAAATATAGATTTAGGTTGAAGAGAGTTATATAGAGGTTGAGGTTTATTTAATATTATAAAAAATTATTCTATTTTTTATTCTATTTATCAAATAAATAATTTTAAAATTTATTTATTTAGATTTATTTTATGAATTATTTTTTTTTTTATATTTTTTTTAATTTATTTAAATAGCTTATAAATAGAGCATAATATTGAAGATATTAAGGAGATAATTTTATCTTTAAATATTTATAAAATTAATAAATTTATTTTTACAGTGAAAATGTAATGTTTTTTAAACTATATAAATAGAAATATTAATGGAATTTAACCACTAAAAATTAAGTTAGCAGCTTAATTGTTAAATATTTCTTAATTGGAAATAAATATTCAATTTTATCATTAACAGTGATATACCTCTTTTTGGTTTCAATTAATTATTCAATTAAATAAGGAGTATTTACTCTATCTTTTAAGTCGAAATTAAATGCATAATTATTGCTTCTTATTTAAGATAAATTGAAAATCAATATTTTTTGAATGCAAATCAAATGTTTTTTTAAACTATAATCCTAATTAGTTCATTCTAATATATTTTGATTTCATTCATGGTATAATCCAAATAATAAGATTATAATAAAAAAAAAACTAGTTTTTATTCAAATTATAAAATTAACTAAATTAAAAAGTTTCACAATTGGAAAAATTAAAGCAATTTCTACATCAAAAATTAAAAAAATTATTGTAATCAAAAAAAAATGCATAGAAAAAGGAATTCGGGCTGAAGATTTGGGGTCAAACCCACATTCAAATGGTGAATTTTTTTCTCGGTCTATAAATGATTTTTTTGATAGAATAACTGAGATAAATATTATAATATTTGAGATTACATAAATAATAAGTGTAATAATGGACATTAAATAAATTATTTATATTAATAAAAATTAAACTTTTTGATTGGAAGTCAAATATACTAAATATATTATATAAATAATTAATTACCTCATCAGTAAATTGAAATATAAAGAAATAATCAAACTACATCTACAAAATGTCAATATCAGGCTGCAGCTTCAAATCCAAAATGATGATTGTTAGAAAAGTGATTTTTTAAATGTCGAATAAAACATACGGTTAAAAATAATGTTCCAATTATCACATGTAATCCGTGGAATCCTGTTGCCATAAAAAAAGTAGAACCATAAATTCTATCGGCAATAGTAAAAGGAGCTTCGATATATTCATAAGCTTGAAGAATTGTAAAATAAACCCCTAAAATAATTGTTAATAATAATCTTTGTTTACATTGGGTGTAATTATTTTCTATTAATGCATGATGAGATCATGTAATAGTAATACCTGATCTAATTAAAATAATGGTATTTAATAAAGGAATTTGAAAAGGGTTAAAAGAAATAATTCCTTTAGGTGGTCATATAGCTCCAATTTCAATGTTAGGGGATAATCTACTATGAAAAAAAGCTCAAAAAAAAGATAAAAAAAAAAAAATTTCAGAGACAATAAATAAAATTATTCCTCATCGTAATCCTTTTGTTACTAAAATTGTATGTTTACCTTGAAGAGTTCCTTCTCGACAAACGTCTCGTCATCACTGATATATAGTTATAATAATAATAATATACCCAATAATTAAAAGATTTATATTAAAATTATGGAATCATTTTACTATACCTGTGACTAATGTTAAAGTTCCAATAGCTCCAGTTAAAGGTCATGGACTATAGTCTACTAAATGAAAGGGATGATTAAAATTTAATTTCATTAGTTAATTAACTTCACTAGAATATAAAGTTCTTAAGATGGCAATAACATAAGACTGAATAATTGCTACAGCTGATTCTAAGATTAATAATAAAATTTGGATAATAATTAAAAATATAATTAAATAAGAGGGTAAATTTGTTCCAGTTCCTCTTAATAAAGTTATTAATAAGTGTCCTGCAATTATATTAGCTGTTAATCGAACAGCTAAAGTTCCAGGACGAATAATATTTCTAATAGTTTCAATTAATACTATAAAGGGCATTAAAATTAAAGGAGTTCCTTGAGGAATTATATGAATAAATATGTGTTGGTAATTATTAATTCATCCATATAATATAAAACTTAATCATAATGGTAGAGAGATGGATAAAGAAAGGGTTAAGTGGCTAGTTCTTGTAAAAATATAAGGGAATAGACCTAAAAAATTATTAAATAAAATAAAGGAAAATAAAGAGATAAAAATAAAAGTTGACCCATTAAAATAATTATTTTTTAATAAGGTTTTAAATTCATTGTGAAGTTTACTTAAAATAAAATTTCATAATATAAAATGACGATTAGGGATTAATCAAAATGTGTAAGGTAAAAATATTAAACCTAATAAAGTTCTTATTCAATTTAACGGTAAATTAAATAAATTAGTAGAAGGATCAAAAATTGAAAATAAATTACTTATCATTTTCAGTAAAAATTTTTTTTTAAAATTTCATTTTTATAATTTTTATTATTTAAATTAATTAATAAAATGTAATAATTTATAATATTAAAAATTAGAAAGATAAAAATAAATAAAATAAAAGAAATTAGTCAATTGATGGGTATTATTTGAGGTATAAAAGAATATTACTTAAGTAATAATTTAAATTTGACATATTTATGTTATAAATTAACTAATTCTTTCATTAAGAGTAATTGTTAGATTACTATTAGATGGTTTAAGAGACCAATACTTACTTTCAGTCACTTAATGAAGAATAATTATTAATTCAGTTAATAAAGTTTTTTATGGAAATACTTTCAATAACGATAGGCATAAATCTGTGATTTGCTCCGCAAATTTCTGAACATTGACCATAATAAACTCCAGGACGATTAATGTAAAAGTTAGTTTGATTTAATCGACCAGGGTTAGCATCTACTTTTACACCTAAAGCTGGAATTGTTCATGAATGAATTACATCTGTAGCTGTTACTATAATTCGAATTTGATTATTTATTGGAATAATAATTCGATTATCTACATCTAATAATCGAAAACTATTTTTATTAAGCTCATTTGAGGGGATTATATAGGAATCAAATTCAATATTATGAAAATCTGAATATTCATAACTTCAATATCATTGATGTCCAATAGATTTTAAAGTAATTAATGGATTATTTAATTCATCTAATAAGTATAATAATCGTAATGATGGTAAAGCAATAAAAATTAAAGTAATTGCTGGTAAAATAGTTCAAATTAATTCAATTATTTGACCTTCCAGTAAAAATCGGTTAATATATTTATTAAATAAAATATTAATTATTAAATAACCTACTAAAATAGTAATTATAACAAGAATAATTAAAGTATGGTCATGGAAAAAAATAATTTGTTCTATTAAAGGTGAAGCTCCATTTTGTAAATTTAAATTTGATCATGTTGCCATTTCTAAAAAAAGGATATTCCTTTATAAATGGGGTTTAAATCCATTACATATAATCTGCCATATTAGAATTTTCTTAAGATAGGTAATTCATTATAAGAATGTTCTGCTGGCGGTAGATTTTGTAATCATTCAATTGAGGAAGATATATTTAAAGTAAATAAGATTATTCGATGATTAATTATAGATTCTCAAATAATAATTAAAATTATTATTACAGCTATTAATGAAATATAAGATCCTAAAGAAGAGATAATATTTCATGAGATATAAGAATCAGGGTAGTCTGAGTATCGACGGGGCATACCAGCTAATCCTAAGAAATGTTGAGGGAAAAATGTTAAATTAACCCCAATGAATATAATAAAAAATTGAATTTTTAATAAATAAGGATTTAAATATAGGCCTGTAAATAGTGGGTATCAATGAATAAAACTACCTAAAATAGCAAATACAGCTCCTATAGATAAAACATAATGGAAATGAGCTACTACATAATATGTATCATGTAATGTAATATCAATAGAAGAATTAGCTAAAATTACTCCAGTTAATCCTCCTACTGTAAATAAAAAAACAAATCCTAATCTTCACATAATTGAAGGAGTGTATAAAATTTGAGTTCCATGTAGAGTAGCTAATCAACTAAAAATTTTAATTCCAGTTGGGACGGCAATAATTATAGTAGCTGAGGTAAAATATGCTCGTGTATCAATATCTATTCCTACTGTAAATATGTGATGAGCTCAAACAATAAACCCTAAAATTCCAATTGCTATTATAGCATAAATTATTCCTAAGGAGCCAAAAGTTTCCTTTTTTCCACTTTCTTGAGAAATAATGTGAGAAATTATACCAAATCCGGGTAAAATTAAAATGTAAACTTCTGGATGACCAAAAAATCAAAATAAATGTTGGTAAAGAATTGGATCTCCTCCACCTGCAGGATCGAAAAATGATGTATTTAAATTTCGATCAGTTAGAAGTATAGTAATAGCACCTGCTAAAACAGGTAAAGATAAAAGAAGTAGAAAAGCTGTAATTCCTACCGCTCAAACAAATAAAGGTAATTGATCAAAAAATATATTATTTAAACGTATATTAATAATAGTGGTAATGAAGTTAATAGCTCCTAAAATAGACGAAATCCCAGCTAAATGTAAGGAAAAAATAGCTAAATCAACTGAACTTCCTCCATGGGCAATATTAGATGATAAAGGTGGATAAACTGTTCATCCAGTTCCAGCTCCATTTTCTACAATTCTTCTTGAAATTAATAATATAATAGAGGGAGGTAGTAATCAAAAACTTATATTATTTATTCGGGGGAAAGCTATATCAGGGGCTCCTAATATTAGAGGTACTAATCAATTACCAAATCCTCCAATTATAATAGGTATAACTATAAAAAAAATTATAATAAAGGCGTGAGCTGTGACAATGGTATTATAAATTTGGTCATCTCCAATTAAAGATCCGGGGGTTCCTAATTCAGCTCGAATTAATAATCTTAAAGAAGTTCCAATTATACCTGCTCAGATTCCAAAAATAAAATATAAAGTTCCAATATCTTTATGATTTGTAGAATAAAGTCATTTTCGCATTTTAATAAAATGGCTGAGTATAAGCGATAAATTGTAAATTTATTTACGAGAATATTTCTCTTTTATTAATTTAATTTAGTCTTATAGTCAAAAATGATATAAAATTGCAAATTTTAAGTTATAATTAATATTATTAAGGCTTAAAGATATATTTCTTTATAAATAATTTTGAAGACTATTAGTTTTAATTTAACTTAAAACCTTTATAAAAAAAATATTGTTCTAAAAATAATCCCCATAATTGAAATGATAGAAAAAAAATTTATTATAACGAAAAAATTATTTTTTAAATTAATCTTAAATCATTTTAATTTAAAATAATTTATTATTAGTGAAGAATAAATAATTCGAATATAGAAAAATATTAAAATTAATCTTATTATAACAAAAAAAAATGTTAAAATTAAATAATTATTTATTATTAAAAAATTAATGACAATTCATTTTGGAAAAAATCCTAAAAAGGGGGGTAATCCTCCTAAAGATAAAAAATTAATT
>CASGFO010000003.1:47500-62050 GCA_949316285.1 Eupithecia subumbrata | reverse complement strand
TAACCTAACCTAACCTAACCTAACCTAACCTAACCTAACCTAACCTAACCTAACCTAACCTAACCTAACCTAACCTAACCTAACCTAACCTAACCTAACCTAACCTAACCTAACCTAACCTAACCTAACCTAACCTAACCTAACCTAACCTAACCTAACCTAACCTAACCTAACCTAACCTAACCTAACCTAACCTAACCTAACCTAACCTAACCTAACCTAACCTAACCTAACCTAACCTAACCTAACCTAACCTAACCTAACCTAACCTAACCTAACCTAACCTAACCTAACCTAACCTAACCTAACCTAACCTAACCTAACCTAACCTAACCTAACCTAACCTAACCTAACCTAACCTAACCTAACCTAACCTAACCTAACCTAACCTAACCTAACCTAACCTAACCTAACCTAACCTAACCTAACCTAACCTAACCTAACCTAACCTAACCTAACCTAACCTAACCTAACCTAACCTAACCTAACCTAACCTAACCTAACCTAACCTAACCTAACCTAACCTAACCTAACCTAACCTAACCTAACCTAACCTAACCTAACCTAACCTAACCTAACCTAACCTAACCTAACCTAACCTAACCTAACCTAACCTAACCTAACCTAACCTAACCTAACCTAACCTAACCTAACCTAACCTAACCTAACCTAACCTAACCTAACCTAACCTAACCTAACCTAACCTAACCTAACCTAACCTAACCTAACCTAACCTAACCTAACCTAACCTAACCTAACCTAACCTATACCTAACCTAACCTAACCTAACCTAACCTAACCTAACCTAACCTAACCTAACCTAACCTAACCTAACCTAACCTAACCTAACCTAACCTAACCTAACCTAACCTAACCTAACCTAACCTAACCTAACCTAACCTAACCTAACCTAACCTAACCTAACCTAACCTAACCTAACCTAACCTAACCTAACCTAACCTAACCTAACCTAACCTAACCTAACCTAACCTAACCTAACCTAACCTAACCTAACCTAACCTAACCTAACCTAACCTAACCTAACCTAACCTAACCTAACCTAACCTAACCTAACCTAACCTAACCTAACCTAACCTAACCTAACCTAACCTAACCTAACCTAACCTAACCTAACCTAACCTAACCTAACCTAACCTAACCTAACCTAACCTAACCTAACCTAACCTAACCTAACCTAACCTAACCTAACCTAACCTAACCTAACCTAACCTAACCTAACCTAACCTAACCTAACCTAACCTAACCTAACCTAACCTAACCTAACCTAACCTAACCTAACCTAACCTAACCTAACCTAACCTAACCTAACCTAACCTAACCTAACCTAACCTAACCTAACCTAACCTAACCTAACCTAACCTAACCTAACCTAACCTAACCTAACCTAACCTAACCTAACCTAACCTAACCTAACCTAACCTAACCTAACCTAACCTAACCTAACCTAACCTAACCTAACCTAACCTAACCTAACCTAACCTAACCTAACCTAACCTAACCTAACCTAACCTAACCTAACCTAACCTAACCTAACCTAACCTAACCTAACCTAACCTAACCTAACCTAACCTAACCTAACCTAACCTAACCTAACCTAACCTAACCTAACCTAACCTAACCTAACCTAACCTAACCTAACCTAACCTAACCTAACCTAACCTAACCTAACCTAACCTAACCTAACCTAACCTAACCTAACCTAACCTAACCTAACCTAACCTAACCTAACCTAACCTAACCTAACCTAACCTAACCTAACCTAACCTAACCTAACCTAACCTAACCTAACCTAACCTAACCTAACCTAACCTAACCTAACCTAACCTAACCTAACCTAACCTAACCTAACCTAACCTAACCTAACCTAACCTAACCTAACCTAACCTAACCTAACCTAACCTAACCTAACCTAACCTAACCTAACCTAACCTAACCTAACCTAACCTAACCTAACCTAACCTAACCTAACCTAACCTAACCTAACCTAACCTAACCTAACCTAACCTAACCTAACCTAACCTAACCTAACCTAACCTAACCTAACCTAACCTAACCTAACCTAACCTAACCTAACCTAACCTAACCTAACCTAACCTAACCTAACCTAACCTAACCTAACCTAACCTAACCTAACCTAACCTAACCTAACCTAACCTAACCTAACCTAACCTAACCTAACCTAACCTAACCTAACCTAACCTAACCTAACCTAACCTAACCTAACCTAACCTAACCTAACCTAACCTAACCTAACCTAACCTAACCTAACCTAACCTAACCTAACCTAACCTAACCTAACCTAACCTAACCTAACCTAACCTAACCTAACCTAACCTAACCTAACCTAACCTAACCTAACCTAACCTAACCTAACCTAACCTAACCTAACCTAACCTAACCTAACCTAACCTAACCTAACCTAACCTAACCTAACCTAACCTAACCTAACCTAACCTAACCTAACCTAACCTAACCTAACCTAACCTAACCTAACCTAACCTAACCTAACCTAACCTAACCTAACCTAACCTAACCTAACCTAACCTAACCTAACCTAACCTAACCTAACCTAACCTAACCTAACCTAACCTAACCTAACCTAACCTAACCTAACCTAACCTAACCTAACCTAACCTAACCTAACCTAACCTAACCTAACCTAACCTAACCTAACCTAACCTAACCTAACCTAACCTAACCTAACCTAACCTAACCTAACCTAACCTAACCTAACCTAACCTAACCTAACCTAACCTAACCTAACCTAACCTAACCTAACCTAACCTAACCTAACCTAACCTAACCTAACCTAACCTAACCTAACCTAACCTAACCTAACCTAACCTAACCTAACCTAACCTAACCTAACCTAACCTAACCTAACCTAACCTAACCTAACCTAACCTAACCTAACCTAACCTAACCTAACCTAACCTAACCTAACCTAACCTAACCTAACCTAACCTAACCTAACCTAACCTAACCTAACCTAACCTAACCTAACCTAACCTAACCTAACCTAACCTAACCTAACCTAACCTAACCTAACCTAACCTAACCTAACCTAACCTAACCTAACCTAACCTAACCTAACCTAACCTAACCTAACCTAACCTAACCTAACCTAACCTAACCTAACCTAACCTAACCTAACCTAACCTAACCTAACCTAACCTAACCTAACCTAACCTAACCTAACCTAACCTAACCTAACCTAACCTAACCTAACCTAACCTAACCTAACCTAACCTAACCTAACCTAACCTAACCTAACCTAACCTAACCTAACCTAACCTAACCTAACCTAACCTAACCTAACCTAACCTAACCTAACCTAACCTAACCTAACCTAACCTAACCTAACCTAACCTAACCTAACCTAACCTAACCTAACCTAACCTAACCTAACCTAACCTAACCTAACCTAACCTAACCTAACCTAACCTAACCTAACCTAACCTAACCTAACCTAACCTAACCTAACCTAACCTAACCTAACCTAACCTAACCTAACCTAACCTAACCTAACCTAACCTAACCTAACCTAACCTAACCTAACCTAACCTAACCTAACCTAACCTAACCTAACCTAACCTAACCTAACCTAACCTAACCTAACCTAACCTAACCTAACCTAACCTAACCTAACCTAACCTAACCTAACCTAACCTAACCTAACCTAACCTAACCTAACCTAACCTAACCTAACCTAACCTAACCTAACCTAACCTAACCTAACCTAACCTAACCTAACCTAACCTAACCTAACCTAACCTAACCTAACCTAACCTAACCTAACCTAACCTAACCTAACCTAACCTAACCTAACCTAACCTAACCTAACCTAACCTAACCTAACCTAACCTAACCTAACCTAACCTAACCTAACCTAACCTAACCTAACCTAACCTAACCTAACCTAACCTAACCTAACCTAACCTAACCTAACCTAACCTAACCTAACCTAACCTAACCTAACCTAACCTAACCTAACCTAACCTAACCTAACCTAACCTAACCTAACCTAACCTAACCTAACCTAACCTAACCTAACCTAACCTAACCTAACCTAACCTAACCTAACCTAACCTAACCTAACCTAACCTAACCTAACCTAACCTAACCTAACCTAACCTAACCTAACCTAACCTAACCTAACCTAACCTAACCTAACCTAACCTAACCTAACCTAACCTAACCTAACCTAACCTAACCTAACCTAACCTAACCTAACCTAACCTAACCTAACCTAACCTAACCTAACCTAACCTAACCTAACCTAACCTAACCTAACCTAACCTAACCTAACCTAACCTAACCTAACCTAACCTAACCTAACCTAACCTAACCTAACCTAACCTAACCTAACCTAACCTAACCTAACCTAACCTAACCTAACCTAACCTAACCTAACCTAACCTAACCTAACCTAACCTAACCTAACCTAACCTAACCTAACCTAACCTAACCTAACCTAACCTAACCTAACCTAACCTAACCTAACCTAACCTAACCTAACCTAACCTAACCTAACCTAACCTAACCTAACCTAACCTAACCTAACCTAACCTAACCTAACCTAACCTAACCTAACCTAACCTAACCTAACCTAACCTAACCTAACCTAACCTAACCTAACCTAACCTAACCTAACCTAACCTAACCTAACCTAACCTAACCTAACCTAACCTAACCTAACCTAACCTAACCTAACCTAACCTAACCTAACCTAACCTAACCTAACCTAACCTAACCTAACCTAACCTAACCTAACCTAACCTAACCTAACCTAACCTAACCTAACCTAACCTAACCTAACCTAACCTAACCTAACCTAACCTAACCTAACCTAACCTAACCTAACCTAACCTAACCTAACCTAACCTAACCTAACCTAACCTAACCTAACCTAACCTAACCTAACCTAACCTAACCTAACCTAACCTAACCTAACCTAACCTAACCTAACCTAACCTAACCTAACCTAACCTAACCTAACCTAACCTAACCTAACCTAACCTAACCTAACCTAACCTAACCTAACCTAACCTAACCTAACCTAACCTAACCTAACCTAACCTAACCTAACCTAACCTAACCTAACCTAACCTAACCTAACCTAACCTAACCTAACCTAACCTAACCTAACCTAACCTAACCTAACCTAACCTAACCTAACCTAACCTAACCTAACCTAACCTAACCTAACCTAACCTAACCTAACCTAACCTAACCTAACCTAACCTAACCTAACCTAACCTAACCTAACCTAACCTAACCTAACCTAACCTAACCTAACCTAACCTAACCTAACCTAACCTAACCTAACCTAACCTAACCTAACCTAACCTAACCTAACCTAACCTAACCTAACCTAACCTAACCTAACCTAACCTAACCTAACCTAACCTAACCTAACCTAACCTAACCTAACCTAACCTAACCTAACCTAACCTAACCTAACCTAACCTAACCTAACCTAACCTAACCTAACCTAACCTAACCTAACCTAACCTAACCTAACCTAACCTAACCTAACCTAACCTAACCTAACCTAACCTAACCTAACCTAACCTAACCTAACCTAACCTAACCTAACCTAACCTAACCTAACCTAACCTAACCTAACCTAACCTAACCTAACCTAACCTAACCTAACCTAACCTAACCTAACCTAACCTAACCTAACCTAACCTAACCTAACCTAACCTAACCTAACCTAACCTAACCTAACCTAACCTAACCTAACCTAACCTAACCTAACCTAACCTAACCTAACCTAACCTAACCTAACCTAACCTAACCTAACCTAACCTAACCTAACCTAACCTAACCTAACCTAACCTAACCTAACCTAACCTAACCTAACCTAACCTAACCTAACCTAACCTAACCTAACCTAACCTAACCTAACCTAACCTAACCTAACCTAACCTAACCTAACCTAACCTAACCTAACCTAACCTAACCTAACCTAACCTAACCTAACCTAACCTAACCTAACCTAACCTAACCTAACCTAACCTAACCTAACCTAACCTAACCTAACCTAACCTAACCTAACCTAACCTAACCTAACCTAACCTAACCTAACCTAACCTAACCTAACCTAACCTAACCTAACCTAACCTAACCTAACCTAACCTAACCTAACCTAACCTAACCTAACCTAACCTAACCTAACCTAACCTAACCTAACCTAACCTAACCTAACCTAACCTAACCTAACCTAACCTAACCTAACCTAACCTAACCTAACCTAACCTAACCTAACCTAACCTAACCTAACCTAACCTAACCTAACCTAACCTAACCTAACCTAACCTAACCTAACCTAACCTAACCTAACCTAACCTAACCTAACCTAACCTAACCTAACCTAACCTAACCTAACCTAACCTAACCTAACCTAACCTAACCTAACCTAACCTAACCTAACCTAACCTAACCTAACCTAACCTAACCTAACCTAACCTAACCTAACCTAACCTAACCTAACCTAACCTAACCTAACCTAACCTAACCTAACCTAACCTAACCTAACCTAACCTAACCTAACCTAACCTAACCTAACCTAACCTAACCTAACCTAACCTAACCTAACCTAACCTAACCTAACCTAACCTAACCTAACCTAACCTAACCTAACCTAACCTAACCTAACCTAACCTAACCTAACCTAACCTAACCTAACCTAACCTAACCTAACCTAACCTAACCTAACCTAACCTAACCTAACCTAACCTAACCTAACCTAACCTAACCTAACCTAACCTAACCTAACCTAACCTAACCTAACCTAACCTAACCTAACCTAACCTAACCTAACCTAACCTAACCTAACCTAACCTAACCTAACCTAACCTAACCTAACCTAACCTAACCTAACCTAACCTAACCTAACCTAACCTAACCTAACCTAACCTAACCTAACCTAACCTAACCTAACCTAACCTAACCTAACCTAACCTAACCTAACCTAACCTAACCTAACCTAACCTAACCTAACCTAACCTAACCTAACCTAACCTAACCTAACCTAACCTAACCTAACCTAACCTAACCTAACCTAACCTAACCTAACCTAACCTAACCTAACCTAACCTAACCTAACCTAACCTAACCTAACCTAACCTAACCTAACCTAACCTAACCTAACCTAACCTAACCTAACCTAACCTAACCTAACCTAACCTAACCTAACCTAACCTAACCTAACCTAACCTAACCTAACCTAACCTAACCTAACCTAACCTAACCTAACCTAACCTAACCTAACCTAACCTAACCTAACCTAACCTAACCTAACCTAACCTAACCTAACCTAACCTAACCTAACCTAACCTAACCTAACCTAACCTAACCTAACCTAACCTAACCTAACCTAACCTAACCTAACCTAACCTAACCTAACCTAACCTAACCTAACCTAACCTAACCTAACCTAACCTAACCTAACCTAACCTAACCTAACCTAACCTAACCTAACCTAACCTAACCTAACCTAACCTAACCTAACCTAACCTAACCTAACCTAACCTAACCTAACCTAACCTAACCTAACCTAACCTAACCTAACCTAACCTAACCTAACCTAACCTAACCTAACCTAACCTAACCTAACCTAACCTAACCTAACCTAACCTAACCTAACCTAACCTAACCTAACCTAACCTAACCTAACCTAACCTAACCTAACCTAACCTAACCTAACCTAACCTAACCTAACCTAACCTAACCTAACCTAACCTAACCTAACCTAACCTAACCTAACCTAACCTAACCTAACCTAACCTAACCTAACCTAACCTAACCTAACCTAACCTAACCTAACCTAACCTAACCTAACCTAACCTAACCTAACCTAACCTAACCTAACCTAACCTAACCTAACCTAACCTAACCTAACCTAACCTAACCTAACCTAACCTAACCTAACCTAACCTAACCTAACCTAACCTAACCTAACCTAACCTAACCTAACCTAACCTAACCTAACCTAACCTAACCTAACCTAACCTAACCTAACCTAACCTAACCTAACCTAACCTAACCTAACCTAACCTAACCTAACCTAACCTAACCTAACCTAACCTAACCTAACCTAACCTAATTCGCGCTCGAACCGCACTCGAGAGCGCCACGAAAACAAGTCGTTCCGCAGCAAAAAATTCGGAAAAATAGTAAAATTACGCGCTAAAAACCCGTGTGATACGTCAAAAGAAGCCGATCGACACGGCGCACAGTTTAGTGAAAACCGCGTATTCCGCAAACAAAGTTCCACGGAGTTATTAAAGAAAAAGTGCATTTTTGTGAAATTGTGAAAGTTCAAAGTGAATTTACTCGGAATTGACAGTTGTTACCTATTGTTTTTAAAGTGCCTTCAGGAGGGCCTTTTGAAGCTGCAGCCGAAAATATCTTTTGCCGATTTTTCCCGATAAGGATCGCTGAGAAATCGGCAAAAAAACAAAAACCACGTGGCGGCGAGGTCAGTGACCCCGTGCCGCTGGACCATCACCAAGAACGAGAACTCAAGGACGCAGTAGAGAGCAGCCGGGAGGCACTTCCAGATTTGAAATTGGACCATTTTTGACGGAGAAAGAGACTCTAAAAGTTTGGTGCTGTTCAATTTTTCACGGCAAGTGCTTTTATTTTAAATTTGCAGCGACAACATACAATTATTTTTTGTGTATTTGGTATCTCTATGTTGTCGAACATTTATTTGAATAAATTAGATTTTTAGGAGTAGCGGCTTCCGAGCGCGATAATTTTAAGTAAAATTACAAACCGCAAAAAGATTTAAATGCTTGTTTCTCGGAAACGGCTGGAGATAGGTAATTTTTTATGGTGATTTGCATATATTATATATATAATATATACAAGGTCACATAAAACTTTCAGTTCTTTTTACTCCCCCTCTTTTCACCCCCCCCTTCTCGGATCAAAATTTTATATCCGAAAAATTTGAGTCTATTTTTTTGAGAATTATATTTTAAAGCCGTTGACGTAGTAAATTGTATATTTATATTTGAAATCAACAAAGTCAGACCTAAGTCGGCCATTTTGTCAGCCATCTTTGAAATTTTAAACTTTGTTTTCTCCTGAACCAAGAGGCTTAGAAGGTTGGGATTTTCTGTGCAAACATCATCCGTGCTTGCGTAGGCCCCTTGCGTAGTTTGGACTCTAGGTAGAGCACTGACTCTACCGACTGAGACTGGGCTACGAGAGCACGATCACCAACACTTTAGGCCTTCCGTGGAAAACCCCGGTTCGATCAGACCACTGGCACCTGAGATACAGTACCTACAGTATGTCATATAAACCAAGGTCCATACCCATGCCAAAGAGCAAACCCAAGCTTGGAAGTACTAAAAAGAGTAGGGGGTTTTCGCCTAGGGCTGGGACGTCTGTGGTCTCACGGACTGGGACAAATGATGATGGTTTGAAAGTGTTGACATGTCCTACTAGTGGCAGCGGTGCGATGATGAAGGCGGGTCCCTCGGGTCTGGTAGGGTTGTCGCAAATGACACCGACGCCGATTGTGGTGCGACATCGCCTCACGAGGACTCCGGTTCAGCCACAGGTTCTGGACGTGACTGGAACAGAAAAAGGTGATGAGGGCAAATTAAGTGATCAAGATATTACAGGATTTTACTTGCCGGGTTCTGGGTTGGAGGGTATTCAGCTAGGCCAGGGTGCGGGACGGGGTGAGGTGAATAGGTCTGGGACAGGTGGGACGCCGCACTTGTCATCTGGGTGTGAGCCTGAGGGCGATTCTCCAAGTAGCCCGTGCTTCATGGAGACTTCGGTGATGTCTGTGGGTGGTGCAGAACCACGGCGGGATGTACCGGTGCAGGATGCACCGAGGCTTGCGGATAGGTTGCTGAAGTCCACTCTGGCTGAACTGGATAAGTCACGCAACCTGCACCGGGATATTAAGGAGGCAGTGCTGGCGGGGCTGCATGGGCTGCACGGCATTGTACTGCGTCTGGCTGACTCGCGTGCGCGACATTTAGCAGAGCGGGAACGCGCGCGAGCCCTTGCTGAGCGTCAGTATGCGCTTCAACACAAGGTTCATGCTGGTAGGTTGGAGGCGATAACTGCGAGCTTTAACAGCAATTTGGAGGAGTTGCACCGCACTAGTGCGAAAACGCTGCAGGAGGCAGAAGCTGTTCGCACTGTTGTTGAAGAGATGAAAGACAAGATTGCGCAGCAGTCTGCATCTCCCGAGGAGGCGGTGAAGTTTCGACTTGTGGGTCAGCTTTTGGAGGAGGCGCACGCAATCCGTGAAGAATGTTCTAATTCACCAATGCCCGGCATGCGTGTTCCTGCCAATCTTCAGGCTGGTGCAGATGCCCAAGGAAGCCTAATAGACTCTAATGTGTGGTCTCGACGGCCGGTAGGTGGCGGGAGAAACACTGGGTCGCTGTCTCGAGGTGCATCGTATGCTCAAGCTGCTAGACATCCTTTGATGATTAAGTCAAAGAATCCGGCTCACACTGGTGACGACATTCTTAAACATATTAAGAACAATGTTGATGTTATTGGATTAGGCGTTGGAGTGAACGGAGTGCGTAAGTGTCGTGACGGAGGGGTGGCAATCACGATGGAAAGCGCGCGCGAGAGAGGACTCATGGAGGGCGCTATCCGTGAACTTGGCGACGACTACACCGTGTCTGAGCCACGCCTTAAGGATCCCCAGCTGCGGCTTGTTGGTGTGGTTGCAGATCTTGAGGACGGTCGCCTCCAGGAAGCGCTTCTTCGTCAGAATGAGGCTCTTATACGGATGGTCCCTGAAGCGGAACGGAACATTAGGATTGTTAGGCGGATTAGGGGTAGAAATGCAGCGCTTAATAATGTTGTGGTGCAAGTAAGTGTTGCCATGTGGCGTGCCCTCCTGGAGCGTCGGGTGCGGCTAGGATACCAGGTTGTGACGGTGGTTGATCAATCACCTTTGGTCCAATGTTACAATTGTCTTGGATTTGCTCACCGAGTATCTGAGTGCCGCGCCGTTGCACCTCGCTGTGGGTATTGTGCGGAGGCACATGACTCTCGTACCTGTACAAACAGAGGTCGTGCGCCGCATTGCACCAACTGTGCTCAGCGTAAGCTGCCGGATACCGAACATCCAGCCTATAGTGCTGACTGTCCAGAGTGGAGGCGCTGGGACCGGATTGCGCGTCTTTCTGTTAGGTATTGCTGAGGGCACTGATTCGAACTCATTGCAACATTCCTGGAACATAAAAGTTTTGCAGTTTAATACAGGTAGGGGGAGGGCGTCGACGTTTGAGTGTTTAAGGGAAGCCAGTGTGAGAAAGATGCAGGTATTATTAATACAGGAGCCTTATGTCGGAAACTTGGGTAAAATGTCAGTGCCTGCTGGTTTTAGGGTTGTACAGAGTGCAGGGAGTTTGAATGAACCAGTTCGAGCTGCAATAGTTGTTTTAGATCATAACATAAAATTCATTGAAAATTCGAAATTTATTGAAAGAGACATTGTGGGAGTTATAATAAAGATTGATAATTTCAAAATTGGTTTAGTAAGTTTATATTTGGATAAAAATTTGGATTTGTTGTCTTACCTTAATTATATGAAGAGTATTTTTTGGGGTATGGGATGCAACGGGATGGTGATGGCGGGTGACCTGAATGCGGCCAGTCCTTGGTGGGGATGCGCAATGGAGGATGAGCGAGGTGCTGCCCTTATGGAACTTTATGCGGAACTAGGTCTTGAGGTTGCCAATGAGGGCCAGGAGCCTACCTTTCTTGCTTACCGGCATGGTCAACCTGCTACCAGCATTATTGATGTAACGGCCTGCTCCTCTGCACTACTGCCCGCGCTGAAGAACTGGAAGGTGGACCCCACTCTTTGCACTCTGTCCGATCACAGGCCAATTACATTTGTACTGCAGCTGCGCACGCTTCATGGGCGTACCTCTGAGGATGGTAGCAGCACTAGAGTGTACAATACTTCCCGGGCTGACTGGATGCTTTTTGATAAGGAGCTCCGAGGAGAGTTTGAACGAGCGTTCCTTGACGAGAGTATTGGCCAGGTCATAGATGAGGTGGGTATTAATGAGATTGTGGAGCGGTATGTAGGGTGTGTTACTGCAGCGTGCGAGAAGGCAATTCCTCACATTCCATCGAGAAGGCTCGAGAAGACATGTAAGTGGTGGACACCTGAGTTGGTGCTATTGAAGGCCGAGATGTTGCGCCGTAGGAAAAAAATCGTCAAGTCTAACTCTCAGCGAAGGCGGTATGTAGTGGATCTTTACCTTGAGGCCAAAACTGAGTATAGAAAAGCCATAGAGTCTGCTATGACCGCCAGCTGGAAGGAGTTTTGTACAGGCGAGAAAGTGGAAACCTTGTGGCGACGTTCATACCGTATCATTAAGGCCTGCTCTGGGCACACTCAAGATAAATTACTCGAGACAAGTGATGGACATGCGTTGGACGAGGCGCAGTCTGCGAATTTAATAGCAGAGACATTTTATCCATGGGACGAGGCAGCTCAGGATACGGTGGGGCAGGCAGAGCTGAGGGCTGCCACGGATGCATGGGCACAAGAGATCCGCGCAGACCGTACAATTTCGGATCGTGCCATAGCCTTCACGGAGGTAGAGCTGGAGACAGTTCTGCGAACTATGAGCCCTAAAAAGGCGCCGGGAGGAGATGGGCTTACGCTAGACATCTGCTTCCGTGCTTATAGATGCAACAAGGACCTACTTTTAAGATTATTTTCGCACTGTTTCAGGCTAGGATACTTTCCGTTGATATGGAAGGTAGCAACTATTAAGGTGATCCCTAAGCCGAATAGAGGATCTTATACCACACCGAAATCATACCGACCTATTGGGCTCCTTCCGGTTCTGGGGAAGGTGCTTGAGAAGTTGTTTGTCAATAGACTGCAATGGCAGCTTGGTAAGGAGGAGCACCTTAGTCCGTATCAGTACGGGTTCACGCCGCAACGTAGTGCGGAAGATGCCTTGTATGACGCAATGACCATCATTCGGGGAGACCTTGAACGCAAGAAAATTGTGGTCATGGTTTCCTTGGATATTGAGGGGGCGTTTGACAATGCTTGGTGGCCGGCTATAGTTGAACAGCTGCGGGTTAAGCGTGTAGATGATGCTGTGGCGCGTTTTATACTCAGCTATCTCTCTGAGCGACAGATTAGGCTCAAATATGCCGGGGAGATGGTGCGCAGAAACACCAATAAAGGTTGCATACAGGGTTCTACGTGCGGGCCTATCCTATGGAATCTGCAGTTGGAACCGCTGCTTGAACAGGACCAGTATGGAGGCGTTAGAGTCCAGGCATTTGCTGACGACATTCTTCTGATTGCGTCTGGTACTGATGGCAAAGAGTTGGAGTTGACAGTTAATCGGGCGTTGGCTGTGATTTCACAGTGGGGTGAGAAGCTTAAGCTAAAATTTAGCCCGGAAAAGACGCAAGCTCTTTTGTTAACCCGGAAGCTAAGGTACCATACGCCGACTCTCGTTATGTCGAATACTGTGTTGAGTTATAACTCTAGTCTCAAGATATTAGGACTAACGATTGATCCCCTGCTTAATTTCAGGCAGCACCTTGAAAACATTACCAAAAAAGCAATTGGATTTTATAAGATGGTTTCAAGAGCTGCGCGGGCGCAGTGGGGTCTTAACTCTGATATCTTGAGGTTGATCTACATAGCTGTTGTGGAGCCTACTGTTTTGTATTCAGCTAGCTCCTGGGCAATGGTCTCGGATAGGGTTTACGCTGAGAAGGTGCTGAACAGCCTAACTAGGTCCTTTGCCATTAAAATTGGGAAAACCCATCGGACTGTGTCATTTGTAGCTAGCGTGTTGCTGGCGCGGATACTTCCTCTGACACAAAGATTGAGGGAAAATTCCTTAATTTATAGGATAAAGAGAGGCGAGTCTATAGATCACTTGCCTGGTCGTACTTTGGAGCTCAGGAGGAGCCCATTTTCCTTGCCACACCCAGCTGACAGGAAACGTGTAGGGTTCAGACTGATTGAGTCAGAAGAGGACGTGGTGAGTCTAACGAATGATGGACCTGTCCTTTTTACGGATGGCAGTAAGTTGGAGGGCAAAGTTGGTGGAGCGGTAACCTGTTGGTCGGGAGGGAGAGAAGTCCGACACATGGGATTCAGGTTAGAAAATTATTGCAGCGTTTTCCAGGCGGAGCTGTGCGCCATTCTGCGAGCACTTGTAGTGGTGGAGGGCAGGCGGGAGTCCACGTTTGCTCTTGCCAGTGACTCTATGTCGAGCCTGGAGGCTGTTAGTGACTCCAATTCGCTTCACCCGCTTGCAGCAGAAATAAGAGAGAAGATAATTAGTTTGGAACAGGAGGGAAAGAGGGTTAGTTTGTTTTGGGTAAAAGCTCATAGTGGTATTAAAGGGAACGAGAGAGCTGATGAGCTCGCCAAGCAAGCCGCTCTCAATGATAGGAGACAGCCATTTTATGATAAGTTCCCATTATCCTTTGCAAAACGTTCAGTTCGAACTAGGAGTATTAGTAAATGGC
>CASGFO010000003.1:27500-42500 GCA_949316285.1 Eupithecia subumbrata | reverse complement strand
AACCTAACCTAACCTAACCTAACCTAACCTAACCTAACCTAACCTAACCTAACCTAACCTAACCTAACCTAACCTAACCTAACCTAACCTAACCTAACCTAACCTAACCTAACCTAACCTAACCTAACCTAACCTAACCTAACCTAACCTAACCTAACCTAACCTAACCTAACCTAACCTAACCTAACCTAACCTAACCTAACCTAACCTAACCTAACCTAACCTAACCTAACCTAACCTAACCTAACCTAACCTAACCTAACCTAACCTAACCTAACCTAACCTAACCTAACCTAACCTAACCTAACCTAACCTAACCTAACCTAACCTAACCTAACCTAACCTAACCTAACCTAACCTAACCTAACCTAACCTAACCTAACCTAACCTAACCTAACCTAACCTAACCTAACCTAACCTAACCTAACCTAACCTAACCTAACCTAACCTAACCTAACCTAACCTAACCTAACCTAACCTAACCTAACCTAACCTAACCTAACCTAACCTAACCTAACCTAACCTAACCTAACCTAACCTAACCTAACCTAACCTAACCTAACCTAACCTAACCTAACCTAACCTAACCTAACCTAACCTAACCTAACCTAACCTAACCTAACCTAACCTAACCTAACCTAACCTAACCTAACCTAACCTAACCTAACCTAACCTAACCTAACCTAACCTAACCTAACCTAACCTAACCTAACCTAACCTAACCTAACCTAACCTAACCTAACCTAACCTAACCTAACCTAACCTAACCTAACCTAACCTAACCTAACCTAACCTAACCTAACCTAACCTAACCTAACCTAACCTAACCTAACCTAACCTAACCTAACCTAACCTAACCTAACCTAACCTAACCTAACCTAACCTAACCTAACCTAACCTAACCTAACCTAACCTAACCTAACCTAACCTAACCTAACCTAACCTAACCTAACCTAACCTAACCTAACCTAACCTAACCTAACCTAACCTAACCTAACCTAACCTAACCTAACCTAACCTAACCTAACCTAACCTAACCTAACCTAACCTAACCTAACCTAACCTAACCTAACCTAACCTAACCTAACCTAACCTAACCTAACCTAACCTAACCTAACCTAACCTAACCTAACCTAACCTAACCTAACCTAACCTAACCTAACCTAACCTAACCTAACCTAACCTAACCTAACCTAACCTAACCTAACCTAACCTAACCTAACCTAACCTAACCTAACCTAACCTAACCTAACCTAACCTAACCTAACCTAACCTAACCTAACCTAACCTAACCTAACCTAACCTAACCTAACCTAACCTAACCTAACCTAACCTAACCTAACCTAACCTAACCTAACCTAACCTAACCTAACCTAACCTAACCTAACCTAACCTAACCTAACCTAACCTAACCTAACCTAACCTAACCTAACCTAACCTAACCTAACCTAACCTAACCTAACCTAACCTAACCTAACCTAACCTAACCTAACCTAACCTAACCTAACCTAACCTAACCTAACCTAACCTAACCTAACCTAACCTAACCTAACCTAACCTAACCTAACCTAACCTAACCTAACCTAACCTAACCTAACCTAACCTAACCTAACCTAACCTAACCTAACCTAACCTAACCTAACCTAACCTAACCTAACCTAACCTAACCTAACCTAACCTAACCTAACCTAACCTAACCTAACCTAACCTAACCTAACCTAACCTAACCTAACCTAACCTAACCTAACCTAACCTAACCTAACCTAACCTAACCTAACCTAACCTAACCTAACCTAACCTAACCTAACCTAACCTAACCTAACCTAACCTAACCTAACCTAACCTAACCTAACCTAACCTAACCTAACCTAACCTAACCTAACCTAACCTAACCTAACCTAACCTAACCTAACCTAACCTAACCTAACCTAACCTAACCTAACCTAACCTAACCTAACCTAACCTAACCTAACCTAACCTAACCTAACCTAACCTAACCTAACCTAACCTAACCTAACCTAACCTAACCTAACCTAACCTAACCTAACCTAACCTAACCTAACCTAACCTAACCTAACCTAACCTAACCTAACCTAACCTAACCTAACCTAACCTAACCTAACCTAACCTAACCTAACCTAACCTAACCTAACCTAACCTAACCTAACCTAACCTAACCTAACCTAACCTAACCTAACCTAACCTAACCTAACCTAACCTAACCTAACCTAACCTAACCTAACCTAACCTAACCTAACCTAACCTAACCTAACCTAACCTAACCTAACCTAACCTAACCTAACCTAACCTAACCTAACCTAACCTAACCTAACCTAACCTAACCTAACCTAACCTAACCTAACCTAACCTAACCTAACCTAACCTAACCTAACCTAACCTAACCTAACCTAACCTAACCTAACCTAACCTAACCTAACCTAACCTAACCTAACCTAACCTAACCTAACCTAACCTAACCTAACCTAACCTAACCTAACCTAACCTAACCTAACCTAACCTAACCTAACCTAACCTAACCTAACCTAACCTAACCTAACCTAACCTAACCTAACCTAACCTAACCTAACCTAACCTAACCTAACCTAACCTAACCTAACCTAACCTAACCTAACCTAACCTAACCTAACCTAACCTAACCTAACCTAACCTAACCTAACCTAACCTAACCTAACCTAACCTAACCTAACCTAACCTAACCTAACCTAACCTAACCTAACCTAACCTAACCTAACCTAACCTAACCTAACCTAACCTAACCTAACCTAACCTAACCTAACCTAACCTAACCTAACCTAACCTAACCTAACCTAACCTAACCTAACCTAACCTAACCTAACCTAACCTAACCTAACCTAACCTAACCTAACCTAACCTAACCTAACCTAACCTAACCTAACCTAACCTAACCTAACCTAACCTAACCTAACCTAACCTAACCTAACCTAACCTAACCTAACCTAACCTAACCTAACCTAACCTAACCTAACCTAACCTAACCTAACCTAACCTAACCTAACCTAACCTAACCTAACCTAACCTAACCTAACCTAACCTAACCTAACCTAACCTAACCTAACCTAACCTAACCTAACCTAACCTAACCTAACCTAACCTAACCTAACCTAACCTAACCTAACCTAACCTAACCTAACCTAACCTAACCTAACCTAACCTAACCTAACCTAACCTAACCTAACCTAACCTAACCTAACCTAACCTAACCTAACCTAACCTAACCTAACCTAACCTAACCTAACCTAACCTAACCTAACCTAACCTAACCTAACCTAACCTAACCTAACCTAACCTAACCTAACCTAACCTAACCTAACCTAACCTAACCTAACCTAACCTAACCTAACCTAACCAGTTCCCCTCGAGCCGCGAGCCTGAGAGCCACGAATTTGAGCCGCTCCGCGTTCGAAAAATCGTTGAAACGGGTTTTTCTCACCGAATTGTGCAGTGCAATACGTTTTTGGATGCGCGTTGTCGCAAGGATTGCAGTGTTGAAAAAATTTTTCAAATCGGACCATTTTTGGAGACACCACACCGAAAAAACCGAAATTTCACCAACATCTGGATCTTCGGACTGAAACGCTGCTCGTTTTCCAGCGACAACCCCCAAATTTTCAACTGCATATCGACGCGTCCTGAGGGGAACTACGACTCAGCCGAGTCACGGATTTTTCCCGTTTAAACTCGCTGAGTTATAAACGGAAAACCATAAAACCACGTGGCACGTGGTCCAGGTTCCAGACTTCTGGGCAAAAATCGAGGAGCAGCCGTAAGTGAAGAACTTCAAGACCTGCCAGCAGACACCTCGAGCATCAAAATTGGACCACCCCCTGGGAAGTTACAAGGTTTTTAAACTTTCATGAACTTTGACCTTTTCTTTTTCTGAAATAAGATCTGTGACCTTATATTTTTGGAACTTTAAAATTAACTTCAAATATAGTACTACCACTGTGCAAAATTTCAGATTTTTCTGATAAGCGGTTTCCGAGCTATCGAAATTATAAGATCCGCATAGAATAAGAGTGACGTCACGTGGTATAAAGTAGGTACTATAACAATCTTTTTAGCGCAAAATCTTGACCAACCAGTAGGTAGAATACCTATTTATAGATCTATTTTAAATTTTTGTATCATAAAATAATTATTTTTAGTTTTTAGAATTAACTTGTACATAGTATGTTTATGTACTATTTTTAGGCCGTATAAATTAATATATACTTATTTTAATTATTCTGACATAAGAATCAAACTCCACGAATCACGGCGAGTCATTTGAGCCCAAACGCGACGTACCTCAAGCTAAGGGTTACCGAAATAATCGCTCACAAAAAGTCGAAATTTTAGGGGTAGTTTTGGGAATTTTTTAAAGATAGTTGCAAGTTAAATTTTTCAAAATTTCAAACGCCATTTTATTTCTCATATAGTCAGCAATCACCACCCTTTTTTCCAGATTTTTCCTGCTCCAGGGGTGAGCAGGAAAAATTATTTACTGTTTTTTTGCGGTTGTTGGTTTTACAACCCCTAACTTCAGAGAGCCCCCCCCACAAATTTATAAGGTAACAAATAGTTTTCAAAACAGAAATATATTAGAACATTTTATTCTCTTAGCCTCAGTAATTTTTTCATATTTTTCAGTCCTACAGTTATATTAAATATCGATTTTTCAAAAAGCACCCTACCTCTCGACCAACCGCAAATAAACTTGTTTTGCATTTTGTGGCCAAACGGGGGGCGCTAGAGCAAATCTGACCATTTTATCCGGGTCCCCCCCCCCAAACCCCCCCCCACACTATCCAGAAGCCGGATAGTCTTCAAACCTTCCTTGATCATTTGGGCAAAGTTTCAACCCCCTACCCCTAAAATCGACTTTGGACTTAGAATATTTTCGAACAATCCAAACAAATTTTTTTTCATTTAAATAGTGTATCCATAGTTATTTCTCATTTTAGCATAAGAATCAGGTATCTGTACAACATAACTTATTTTTAGGAATTTTTCTGGGGGTTGCAACCCCAAATTTTTTGATTTTTGGCCTAATTTTAAAATTTTATATCTCTGGAACCAGAGGTCCTACAGAAGTGCGGTCTTTTGCAAACTGTAGGAGTTGGTTTGGACTATTTTTGAGTAGAGTCTCAAGACTCTACATAGAGTCGAAAATTTTTTTTCGTCTTAAAAATTTTCTTTTTGAAGTCAGAGAATTTGGTGGGCTCATAGGTAACCTTAAAATAGTGACCTTGGTAGAGTCAACTCTACACTACAAAAGTTGACAATCAAAATTTCAATTTGACAACCAACCTGTTTATTATAAGTTATTATTGTATTCTTGACTATTTATCAGACTCTACCAAACTATTGGGCAATATAAAGTAACTCTACCGAGAACTTTTTCTTCGATTATTCCATAGAAGTTTATTTAATTATATTTTATATCTGAAGTTGACGCTCTTTACACGTCACACTTCAATTTTGACGAGTCCTACCCCCAAATTGTGATGTTTAGAACTCCAGACCCTAAGCATATGTCGACCGCTGGAAAAAACGACAAGTCGCAAGACGTTATGGAAAATAGTGAAGTGATAGAGAGGGCCGACCCCTCGATACAGACGGACGATCCACCTAACAAGGTGCGGCTGAGTGTGGACGCGTTTGACGCGCTCTCGGTGTCACCACTTTCACCAAAAAAGACCATGAGCCAACCGGGACAGTCGAAGAACAAATTGTCTTCGAATTACCCCGCGCACAAAGACAGCTCTTTGAAGGTGAAGGCGGGGACATCGCAGACAAGCGCTGAGAAATCCCCGAAGCCTAAGTACCTAACCCGGACAGCTGAGGCAAGAGCCTGTCTCTCCAAGGCCAAAACCAACCTTGAAATCAGCCGCAACTTGAAAAGCGAGATCAAAATCAAGGTCCTGGAAGCCGTCGATAGACTTTACTATTTGGTGAAGGAGTCCGAAGAAGACAAAGCGACGAGTCTACCATCCTCGAACAAAGTTCCGCACAGCAAAGTAAATGAGAGTGACAGGAAAGAAGAGGAAAGGAGGATAGAATTGGCAGGGCAAGGGGAAGAATTGATTAGGAAAATAGAGGAGCATGGAAGGTTTCTTAATGATCACAAAAAGGAAATGGAGAGACTGACAGACACGCTGAAAACACAGCAGGAGTGGTACACGAGCAGAGGCTCCTATGCGAGTGTAACAGCGGGTTCTCCAAATAAACAGGAGTCGGAAAACACCGCCATGCACTCCATTATAGTTTCCTCTACCAATGACCAGGAGACAGGGGATCAAGTTTTTGAGAGGATCAGAAAGGTTGTAAATGCGAAGGAAGAGGGAGCAAGGATTGACAAAATAAGGAAAGCAAAAGACAGGAAGATAATAGTGGGATGTAAAAACGAGGAAGAGTTAAGGAAAATAAAGGAAAGAATAGCGGAGAGGGAAGGGCATCTTAGCGTGGAGGATATCAAAAACAAAGACCCTCTAGTCATCCTATACGGCGTCCTACAGAGCAATACGGATGAGGATATCATGAAAGCCATTCGTACACAAAACGGGCAGTTACTGAGGGGCGTGAGCAGCGACGATGACCGAATGGAAGTACGTTATCGTCGTAGGGCGAGAAACCCCCTCACCTCCCACATCGTTATGAAGGTGTCACCCCGACTCTGGCAGAGTCTTACCGGCGCAGGGGCTTTACATATCGACATGCAGAGAGTCAGGGTCGCCGACCAGTCCCCTCTTATACAGTGCTCGCGCTGTCTAGGATATGGACATGGGAAGCGATTTTGCTCCGAAGCAATCGATGTGTGCAGCCACTGCGGCGGGGCACACCTTAAAACGGAATGCCCTGACTGGCTGAGTGGAGTTCCTCCTTGCTGCGTAAACTGCAACAAAGCAAAGGCTGCAAAAATTGATCATGGCGCCTTTAGCAACGAATGCCCGGTGAGGCGCAAGTGGGAGACATTTGCAAGATCCACCGTGGCCTATTGCTAAGGGCGTCCATTACAAGATCATTCAAGCAAACCTCAAAAAGAAGCAGCTAGCAACAGATGAGGTCTTCCTTGAAGCCACAAAGTGTAAAGCCGCGGCACTCCTCCTTCAGGAACCCTACGTTGGTGCCTCCAAGAAAATGAAAGCATACTCAGGCACTAGAGTCTACCAGAGCACGGAACAAGGCGAAGGGATGGTAAAGGCAGCGATTGCAATATTGGACTCTACCTTGGATGTCATCCAATACCCACAGCTCACCACCAATAACATCGCCGTAGTGGGGATCCAGACTAGCACCTGGAAAGTCAACCTGGTCTCCATCTACCTGGAGGGAACTGAGCCCCTGGAACCGTACCTAGAACAACTGTGCAGGGTAACTGAGGAACTTGGATCAGCGAGGCTCGTTGTAGGGGGAGACGTAAATGCCTGGAACACCTGGTGGGGAAGCATCAGGACAAATCCTAGGGGGGAGGAGCTTATGAAGTTTCTAGACGACAAGAGGCTCCAGGTGCTCAACACTGACTCCACACCAACTTTTGACACGGTGAGAGGAGACAGAAGGTATGTCAGCCACGTAGACATCACAGTCTGCTCTGAAGACATGCTCTCTCTTGTGGATGGATGGACCGTTGTAGAGAACATGACGAGCTCGGACCACAACGGCATTACATTTAACTTACAACTACACAAAGCACACGGAACACAAATTACACGCACAACAAGGCTTTTCAACACGAAAAAGGCAAATTGGGCTCAATTTCATGTGGAATTGACCCAATTTAAAGTAGAACACAACCTCACACACACAAAAGTAGAGCACATACACAACACCAAACAAATAGAAGCAGTCATAAAAACATACACTCAAGCAATAACACACGCATGCACACATACTATACCTGCAAAGAAGCACACACAAGTACTTACCATGCCGTGGTGGTCCGAGAAACTCGCACAGCTGAAACAGGAAGTCGCCAAAAGGAAGAGAAGAGTCCGATGCGCCGCGCCAGTCCGGAGGTCAGGAGTCATTGAAGAGTACCTGGAAAAGAAGAGGGAATATGAGTTAGAGGCAAACAAGGCAAAGGTAGAGAGCTGGAAGGACTTTTGCTGTAAGCAGGATAGGGAAGGGGTATGGGAGGGGATTTATAGGGTTATAGGCAGGACTAGGAAAAGGGAAGAGGATGAGCCGCTTCAGGTTGAAGGCAAAGTACTTGACGCTAGAGGCTCCGTGAAGGCCCTGGCCGAAACGTTTTATCCGGAGGACCATACAGACTGCGACAATGCCGAACATCGCAGAATCAGAGCTAAAGCAGAGGCGGTAAATAGTGAGGAGCAATGTGACCCTTGTGACCCACTATTCACGATGAACGAGCTAAATACTGCGATGAAAGCGTTTAACCCGAAAAAGGCACCCGGAGCAGATGGTTTCACGGTCGATATATGCGTCGAAGCCATTAAGAACGACCCGAACATGTTCCTTACCATACTAAACAAGTGCCTAGAACTTGCTCACTTCCCGGATCCATGGAAAGAGGCCACCGTGATAGTGCTGCGGAAACCCGGGAAAGGAAGCTACAACACACCGAAATCCTACAGGCCAATCGGGCTCCTCCCAGTGTTAGGTAAAATCTTCGAGAAGATGTTGGTCACCCGGATCAAGTTCCATCTGCTGCCAAGAATGAGTACTCGCCAGTTCGGATTCATGCCCCAGAAGAGCACTGAGGACTCCCTCTTTACCCTAATGCGACACATTAACAGTAAACTGGAGCAAAAGAAACTGTTAACGCTCGTGTCGCTGGATATAGAGGGGGCCTTCGATAGCGCATGGTGGCCATCAATCCGAGTTCGACTGGCAGAGGAAGAGTGTCCGGTAAACCTAAGAAGGGTGATCGACAGTTACCTTAGAAATCGTAGAGTAAAGGTACGATACTCAGGGGAGGAGTACGAAAAACCTACGGCAAAAGGATGTGTGCAGGGGTCTATCGGTGGCCCGATTCTTTGGAATCTGCTCCTGGATCCACTTCTAAGAGAGCTGCATGGTAGAGGCGACTATGTGCAGGCGTTCGCGGACGATGTGGTGCTTGTTTTCGATGGGGAGACCTCGCAAGAGATCGAGAGGCAGGCCAACGCCGCACTCGAGCATGTTCGGACGTGGGGAATCCGAAATAAACTAAAGTTTGCGCCACACAAAACGATGGCCATGGTTATCACGCGTAAACTCAAATATGATACCCCACGTCTCAGCATGGGCGGGTGCGTCATTGGCATGTCCAGAGAAATCAAACTGTTGGGACTCACCATTGACGACAAACTGACATTCAACTCGCACGCCGCGAGCGTCTGCCGTAAAGCGCTGAACTTTTACAAGCAGCTCTCGAGAGCTGCAAAAGTGACTTGGGGCCTACAGTCGGAAGTAATCAGGACCATCTACACGGCAGTGGTAGAGCCCACAATTATGTACGCTGCAAGTGCATGGGCGCCTGCAACAAATAAGATCTGCGTGAAGAAAGAGCTCGAAACGGTGCAGCGTGGCTTTGCGCAGAAAATTATTAAAGGATACAGAACTGTCTCACTAACCTCGGCGCTATTACTGGCTGGGTTGCTTCCACTGGATATCAGAATCCGGGAAGCAGCCTTGCTTTATGAGACGAAGAAAGGCCACACCCAGCAAGTAATAGGAGACCGAGAAATTGAGACACCAGTGCCTTACGCAGCCATGCCACACCCAGCGCTTCAGCCGGAGTTGGCGTTCACCTGCCTGGAGGACGTGGCAGCATTGGACCAGAACCTCAACAGCTGCCTTAACATCTTTACAGATGGAAGCAAAATCGAGGGAAAAGTCGGCGCCGCATTATCCATCAGAGAAGGCGACACCGAAATTAGTACCCGAAAGTTGAGGCTGGATGAATGCTGCACCGTCTACCAGGCAGAATTGCTGGCTCTGGCTGAAGCTACAAAGGAAGCACTGAAAAGGCGAAAGCCCAGCTGCAGCATTTTCAGCGATTCGCGCTCAGCTCTCGAGACAGTTACCAACTTGTGTTCTCCCCATCCCCTCGCAGTCCAAATAAGAGCACACATACTTGAGCTTAGACAAGATAACAAAATACTGAGCCTATTTTGGGTAAAAGCTCACGCGGGGTTGGAGGGGAACGAAAGAGCCGATGAGCTGGCAAAATGCGCAGCGCTGCAGCTGAGAACAAGGCCGAAATACGACAGCTGTCCGGTTTCATTCGCAAAGCGTGCAATTCGACGAGCCTCGCTTTGCGAGTGGAACCAACGCTACGTAAGCGCTGAACAAGGTGCGACCACAAGGGTGTTCTTTCCAAGCGCAATTAGGGCGTACCGACTAGTCAAAACTTTATCATTGAGTCCCGTCACGGTCCAACTCTTCACAGGACACGGCGGATTCTCCTCGTACTTGCATCGGTTTAGGTGCAAGGAGAGTCCATCGTGCCTTTGTGACCCGGATGTCGAAGAGAGCGTTTTACACCTGGTTATTAATTGCCCCAGATTTGGAAGAGAAAGATATTATTTAGAACAAGAAATAGATATAGATATATGTAAGGAAAATTTGTTTATTATATTAGAAGATAAGAACATAAGATATAAATTTTTAAATTTTTGTGAGAAAGTTGTTAAAATAGCTGTAATTAGAAATAAGTAAAAATAAAGGGTCACAACTATATAATTCATATTATATAAATATGTGCCCTGAAAATGTTATGACAGTAGATTAAGAAATATGTAATAATTTTAAAGAAATAAAGAAATTTGTGAACTGTCTCTTGATTCCCCTGTAGCCTATAAAAAAGGAAGGAGGATAGATAGAATAAATAAAGAACGAATGGAGACGGATAAAAGAAAGAACAAGTATGAGGAGTGATAGTGCGAGAAGCATAATAGTGAGAACTAGAATGAATGGATTGAAATAGGAAAAATTGTAAACCAGGTCCCTGGTTAAGCTAGGGGTAGGAAAAAAAAAAAAAAAAAAAAAAAAAAAAAAAAAAAAAAAAAAAAAAAAAAACCTAACCTAACCTAACCTAACCTAACCTAACCTAACCTAACCTAACCTAACCTAACCTAACCTAACCTAACCTAACCTAACCTAACCTAACCTAACCTAACCTAACCTAACCTAACCTAACCTAACCTAACCTAACCTAACCTAACCTAACCTAACCTAACCTAACCAGGCAACCTAAAGGCAGCGATTGCAATATTGGACTCTACCTTGGATGTCATCCAATACCCACAGCTCACCACCAATAACATCGCCGTAGTGGGGATCCAGACTAGCACCTGGAAAGTCAACCTGGTCTCCATCTACCTGGAGGGAACTGAGCCCCTGGAACCGTACCTAGAACAACTGTGCAGGGTAACTGAGGAACTTGGATCAGCGAGGCTCGTTGTAGGGGGAGACGTAAATGCCTGGAACACCTGGTGGGGAAGCATCAGGACAAATCCTAGGGGGGAGGAGCTTATGAAGTTTCTAGACGACAAGAGGCTCCAGGTGCTCAACACTGACTCCACACCAACTTTTGACACGGTGAGAGGAGACAGAAGGTATGTCAGCCACGTAGACATCACAGTCTGCTCTGAAGACATGCTCTCTCTTGTGGATGGATGGACCGTTGTAGAGAACATGACGAGCTCGGACCACAACGGCATTACATTTAACTTACAACTACACAAAGCACACGGAACACAAATTACACGCACAACAAGGCTTTTCAACACGAAAAAGGCAAACTGGGCTCAATTTCATGTGGAATTGACCCAATTTAAAGTAGAACACAACCTCACACACACAAAAGTAGAGCACATACACAACACCAAACAAATAGAAGCAGTCATACAAACATACACTCAAGCAATAACACACGCATGCACACATACTATACCTGCAAAGAAGCACACACAAGTACTTACCATGCCGTGGTGGTCCGAGAAACTCGCACAGCTGAAACAGGAAGTCGCCAAAAGGAAGAGAAGAGTCCGATGCGCCGCGCCAGTCCGGAGGTCAGGAGTCATTGAAGAGTACCTGGAAAAGAAGAGGGAATATGAGTTAGAGGCAAACAAGGCAAAGGTAGAGAGCTGGAAGGACTTTTGCTGTAAGCAGGATAGGGAAGGGGTATGGGAGGGGATTTATAGGGTTATAGGCAGGACTAGGAAAAGGGAAGAGGATGAGCCGCTTCAGGTTGAAGGCAAAGTACTTGACGCTAGAGGCTCCGTGAAGGCCCTGGCCGAAACGTTTTATCCGGAGGACCATACAGACTGCGACAATGCCGAACATCGCAGAATCAGAGCTAAAGCAGAGACGGTAAATAGTGAGGAGCAATGTGACCCTTGTGACCCACTATTCACGATGAACGAGCTAAATACTGCGATGAAAGCGTTTAACCCGAAAAAGGCACCCGGAGCAGATGGTTTCACGGTCGATATATGCGTCGAAGCCATTAAGAACGACCCGAACATGTTCCTTACCATACTAAACAAGTGCCTAGAACTTGCTCACTTCCCGGATCCATGGAAAGAGGCCACCGTGATAGTGCTGCGGAAACCCGGGAAAGGAAGCTACAACACACCGAAATCCTACAGGCCAATCGGGCTCCTCCCAGTGTTAGGTAAAATCTTCGAGAAGATGTTGGTCACCCGGATCAAGTTCCATCTGCTGCCAAGAATGAGTACTCGCCAGTTCGGATTCATGCCCCAGAAGAGCACTGAGGACTCCCTCTATACCCTAATGCGACACATTAACAGTAAACTGGAACAAAAGAAACTGTTAACGCTCGTGTCGCTGGACATAGAGGGGGCCTTCGATAGCGCATGGTGGCCATCAATCCGAGTTCGACTGGCAGAGGAAGAGTGTCCGGTAAACCTAAGAAGGGTGATCGACAGTTACCTTAGAAATCGTAGAGTAAAGGTACGATACTCAGGGGAGGAGTACGAAAAACCTACGGCAAAAGGATGTGTGCAGGGGTCAATCGGTGGCCCGATTCTTTGGAATCTGCTCCTGGATCCACTTCTAAGAGAGCTGCATGGTAGAGGCGACTATGTGCAGGCATTCGCGGACGATGTGGTGCTTGTTTTCGATGGGGAGACCTCGCAAGAGATCGAGAGGCAGGCCAACGCCGCACTCGAGCATGTTCGGACGTGGGGAATCCGAAATAAACTAAAGTTTGCGCCACACAAAACGATGGCCATGGTTATCACGCGAAAACTCAAATATGATACCCCACGTCTCAGCATGGGCGGGTGCGTCATTGGCATGTCCAGAGAAATCAAACTGTTGGGACTCACCATTGACGACAAACTGACATTCAACTCGCACGCCGCGAGCGTCTGCCGTAAAGCGCTGAACTTTTACAAGCAGCTCTCGAGAGCTGCAAAAGTGACTTGGGGCCTACAGTCGGAAGTAATCAGGACCATCTACACGGCAGTGGTAGAGCCCACAATTATGTACGCTGCAAGTGCATGGGCGCCTGCAACAAATAAGATCTGCGTGAAGAAAGAGCTCGAAACGGTGCAGCGTGGCTTTGCGCAGAAAATTATTAAAGGATACAGAACTGTCTCACTAACCTCGGCGCTATTACTGGCTGGGTTGCTTCCACTGGATATTAGAATCCGGGAAGCAGCCTTGCTTTATGAGACGAAGAAAGGCCACACCCAGCAAGTAATAGGAGACCGAGAAATTGAGACACCAGTGCCTTACGCAGCCATGCCACACCCAGCGCTTCAGCCGGAGTTGGCGTTCACCTGCCTGGAGGACGTGGCAGCATTGGACCAGAACCTCAACAGCTGCCTTAACATCTTTACAGATGGAAGCAAAATCGAGGGAAAAGTCGGCGCCGCATTATCCATCAGAGAAGGCGACACCGAAATTAGTACCCGAAAGTTGAGGCTGGATGAATGCTGCACCGTCTACCAGGCAGAATTGCTGGCTCTGGCTGAAGCTACAAAGGAAGCACTGAAAAGGCGAAAGCCCAGCTGCAGCATTTTCAGCGATTCGCGCTCAGCTCTCGAGACAGTTACCAACTTGTGTTCTCCCCATCCCCTCGCAGTCCAAATAAGAGCACACATACTTGAGCTTAGACAAGATAACAAAATACTGAGCCTATTTTGGGTAAAAGCTCACGCGGGGTTGGAGGGGAACGAAAGAGCCGATGAGCTGGCAAAATGCGCAGCGCTGCAGCTGAAAACAAGGCCGAAATACGACAGCTGTCCGGTTTCATTCGCAAAGCGAGCAATTCGACGAGCCTCGCTTTGCGAGTGGAACCAACGCTACGTAAGCGCTGAACAAGGTGCGACCACAAGGGTGTTCTTTCCAAGCGCAATTAGGGCGTACCGACTAGTCAAAACTTTATCATTGAGTCCCGTCACGGTCCAACTCTTCACAGGACACGGCGGATTCTCCTCGTACTTGCATCGGTTTAGGTGCAAGGAGAGTCCATCGTGCCTTTGTGACCCGGATGTCGAAGAGAGCGTTTTACACCTGGTTATTAATTGCCCCAGATTTGGAAGAGAAAGATATTATTTAGAACAAGAAATAGATATAGATATATGTAAGGAAACTTTGTTTATTATATTAGAAGATAAGAACATAAGATATAAATTTTTAGATTTTTGTGAGAAAGTTGTTAAAATAGCTGTAATTAGAAATAAGTAAAAATAAAGGGTCACAACTATATAATTCATATTATATAAATATGTGCCCTGAAAATGTTATGACAGTAGATTAAGAAATATGTAATAATTTTAAAGAAATAAAGAAATTTGTGAACTGTCTCTTAATTCCCCTGTAGCCTATAAAAAAGGAAGGAGGATAGATAGAATAAATAAAGAACGAATGGAGACGGATAAAAGAAAGAACAAGTATGAGGAGTGATAGTGCGAGAAGCATAATAGTGAGAACTAGAATGAATGGATTGAAATAGGAAAAATTGTAAACCAGGTCCCTGGTTAAGCTAGGGGTAGGACA
>CASGFO010000003.1:7500-25000 GCA_949316285.1 Eupithecia subumbrata | reverse complement strand
CCTAACCTAACCTAACCTAACCTAACCTAACCTAACCTAACCTAACCTAACCTAACCTAACCTAACCTAACCTAACCTAACCTAACCTAACCTAACCTAACCTAACCTAACCTAACCTAACCTAACCTAACCTAACCTAACCTAACCTAACCTAACCTAACCTAACCTAACCTAACCTAACCTAACCTAACCTAACCTAACCTAACCTAACCTAACCTAACCTAACCTAACCTAACCTAACCTAACCTAACCTAACCTAACCTAACCTAACCTAACCTAACCTAACCTAACCTAACCTAACCTAACCTAACCTAACCTAACCTAACCTAACCTAACCTAACCTAACCTAACCTAACCTAACCTAACCTAACCTAACCTAACCTAACCTAACCTAACCTAACCTAACCTAACCTAACCTAACCTAACCTAACCTAACCTAACCTAACCTAACCTAACCTAACCTAACCTAACCTAACCTAACCTAACCTAACCTAACCTAACCTAACCTAACCTAACCTAACCTAACCTAACCTAACCTAACCTAACCTAACCTAACCTAACCTAACCTAACCTAACCTAACCTAACCTAACCTAACCTAACCTAACCTAACCTAACCTAACCTAACCTAACCTAACCTAACCTAACCTAACCTAACCTAACCTAACCTAACCTAACCTAACCTAACCTAACCTAACCTAACCTAACCTAACCTAACCTAACCTAACCTAACCTAACCTAACCTAACCTAACCTAACCTAACCTAACCTAACCTAACCTAACCTAACCTAACCTAACCTAACCTAACCTAACCTAACCTAACCTAACCTAACCTAACCTAACCTAACCTAACCTAACCTAACCTAACCTAACCTAACCTAACCTAACCTAACCTAACCTAACCTAACCTAACCTAACCTAACCTAACCTAACCTAACCTAACCTAACCTAACCTAACCTAACCTAACCTAACCTAACCTAACCTAACCTAACCTAACCTAACCTAACCTAACCTAACCTAACCTAACCTAACCTAACCTAACCTAACCTAACCTAACCTAACCTAACCTAACCTAACCTAACCTAACCTAACCTAACCTAACCTAACCTAACCTAACCTAACCTAACCTAACCTAACCTAACCTAACCTAACCTAACCTAACCTAACCTAACCTAACCTAACCTAACCTAACCTAACCTAACCTAACCTAACCTAACCTAACCTAACCTAACCTAACCTAACCTAACCTAACCTAACCTAACCTAACCTAACCTAACCTAACCTAACCTAACCTAACCTAACCTAACCTAACCTAACCTAACCTAACCTAACCTAACCTAACCTAACCTAACCTAACCTAACCTAACCTAACCTAACCTAACCTAACCTAACCTAACCTAACCTAACCTAACCTAACCTAACCTAACCTAACCTAACCTAACCTAACCTAACCTAACCTAACCTAACCTAACCTAACCTAACCTAACCTAACCTAACCTAACCTAACCTAACCTAACCTAACCTAACCTAACCTAACCTAACCTAACCTAACCTAACCTAACCTAACCTAACCTAACCTAACCTAACCTAACCTAACCTAACCTAACCTAACCTAACCTAACCTAACCTAACCTAACCTAACCTAACCTAACCTAACCTAACCTAACCTAACCTAACCTAACCTAACCTAACCTAACCTAACCTAACCTAACCTAACCTAACCTAACCTAACCTAACCTAACCTAACCTAACCTAACCTAACCTAACCTAACCTAACCTAACCTAACCTAACCTAACCTAACCTAACCTAACCTAACCTAACCTAACCTAACCTAACCTAACCTAACCTAACCTAACCTAACCTAACCTAACCTAACCTAACCTAACCTAACCTAACCTAACCTAACCTAACCTAACCTAACCTAACCTAACCTAACCTAACCTAACCTAACCTAACCTAACCTAACCTAACCTAACCTAACCTAACCTAACCTAACCTAACCTAACCTAACCTAACCTAACCTAACCTAACCTAACCTAACCTAACCTAACCTAACCTAACCTAACCTAACCTAACCTAACCTAACCTAACCTAACCTAACCTAACCTAACCTAACCTAACCTAACCTAACCTAACCTAACCTAACCTAACCTAACCTAACCTAACCTAACCTAACCTAACCTAACCTAACCTAACCTAACCTAACCTAACCTAACCTAACCTAACCTAACCTAACCTAACCTAACCTAACCTAACCTAACCTAACCTAACCTAACCTAACCTAACCTAACCTAACCTAACCTAACCTAACCTAACCTAACCTAACCTAACCTAACCTAACCTAACCTAACCTAACCTAACCTAACCTAACCTAACCTAACCTAACCTAACCTAACCTAACCTAACCTAACCTAACCTAACCTAACCTAACCTAACCTAACCTAACCTAACCTAACCTAACCTAACCTAACCTAACCTAACCTAACCTAACCTAACCTAACCTAACCTAACCTAACCTAACCTAACCTAACCTAACCTAACCTAACCTAACCTAACCTAACCTAACCTAACCTAACCTAACCTAACCTAACCTAACCTAACCTAACCTAACCTAACCTAACCTAACCTAACCTAACCTAACCTAACCTAACCTAACCTAACCTAACCTAACCTAACCTAACCTAACCTAACCTAACCTAACCTAACCTAACCTAACCTAACCTAACCTAACCTAACCTAACCTAACCTAACCTAACCTAACCTAACCTAACCTAACCTAACCTAACCTAACCTAACCTAACCTAACCTAACCTAACCTAACCTAACCTAACCTAACCTAACCTAACCTAACCTAACCTAACCTAACCTAACCTAACCTAACCTAACCTAACCTAACCTAACCTAACCTAACCTAACCTAACCTAACCTAACCTAACCTAACCTAACCTAACCTAACCTAACCTAACCTAACCTAACCTAACCTAACCTAACCTAACCTAACCTAACCTAACCTAACCTAACCTAACCTAACCTAACCTAACCTAACCTAACCTAACCTAACCTAACCTAACCTAACCTAACCTAACCTAACCTAACCTAACCTAACCTAACCTAACCTAACCTAACCTAACCTAACCTAACCTAACCTAACCTAACCTAACCTAACCTAACCTAACCTAACCTAACCTAACCTAACCTAACCTAACCTAACCTAACCTAACCTAACCTAACCTAACCTAACCTAACCTAACCTAACCTAACCTAACCTAACCTAACCTAACCTAACCTAACCTAACCTAACCTAACCTAACCTAACCTAACCTAACCTAACCTAACCTAACCTAACCTAACCTAACCTAACCTAACCTAACCTAACCTAACCTAACCTAACCTAACCTAACCTAACCTAACCTAACCTAACCTAACCTAACCTAACCTAACCTAACCTAACCTAACCTAACCTAACCTAACCTAACCTAACCTAACCTAACCTAACCTAACCTAACCTAACCTAACCTAACCTAACCTAACCTAACCTAACCTAACCTAACCTAACCTAACCTAACCTAACCTAACCTAACCTAACCTAACCTAACCTAACCTAACCTAACCTAACCTAACCTAACCTAACCTAACCTAACCTAACCTAACCTAACCTAACCTAACCTAACCTAACCTAACCTAACCTAACCTAACCTAACCTAACCTAACCTAACCTAACCTAACCTAACCTAACCTAACCTAACCTAACTCTAACCTAACCTAACCTAACCTAACCTAACCTAACCTAACCTAACCTAACCTAACCTAACCTAACCTAACCTAACCTAACCTAACCTAACCTAACCTAACCTAACCTAACCTAACCTAACCTAACCTAACCTAACCTAACCTAACCTAACCTAACCTAACCTAACCTAACCTAACCTAACCTAACCTAACCTAACCTAACCTAACCTAACCTAACCTAACCTAACCTAACCTAACCTAACCTAACCTAACCTAACCTAACCTAACCTAACCTAACCTAACCTAACCTAACCTAACCTAACCTAACCTAACCTAACCTAACCTAACCTAACCTAACCTAACCTAACCTAACCTAACCTAACCTAACCTAACCTAACCTAACCTAACCTAACCTAACCTAACCTAACCTAACCTAACCTAACCTAACCTAACCTAACCTAACCTAACCTAACCTAACCTAACCTAACCTAACCTAACCTAACCTAACCTAACCTAACCTAACCTAACCTAACCTAACCTAACCTAACCTAACCTAACCTAACCTAACCTAACCTAACCTAACCTAACCTAACCTAACCTAACCTAACCTAACCTAACCTAACCTAACCTAACCTAACCTAACCTAACCTAACCTAACCTAACCTAACCTAACCTAACCTAACCTAACCTAACCTAACCTAACCTAACCTAACCTAACCTAACCTAACCTAACCTAACCTAACCTAACCTAACCTAACCTAACCTAACCTAACCTAACCTAACCTAACCTAACCTAACCTAACCTAACCTAACCTAACCTAACCTAACCTAACCTAACCTAACCTAACCTAACCTAACCTAACCTAACCTAACCTAACCTAACCTAACCTAACCTAACCTAACCTAACCTAACCTAACCTAACCTAACCTAACCTAACCTAACCTAACCTAACCTAACCTAACCTAACCTAACCTAACCTAACCTAACCTAACCTAACCTAACCTAACCTAACCTAACCTAACCTAACCTAACCTAACCTAACCTAACCTAACCTAACCTAACCTAACCTAACCTAACCTAACCTAACCTAACCTAACCTAACCTAACCTAACCTAACCTAACCTAACCTAACCTAACCTAACCTAACCTAACCTAACCTAACCTAACCTAACCTAACCTAACCTAACCTAACCTAACCTAACCTAACCTAACCTAACCTAACCTAACCTAACCTAACCTAACCTAACCTAACCTAACCTAACCTAACCTAACCTAACCTAACCTAACCTAACCTAACCTAACCTAACCTAACCTAACCTAACCTAACCTAACCTAACCTAACCTAACCTAACCTAACCTAACCTAACCTAACCTAACCTAACCTAACCTAACCTAACCTAACCTAACCTAACCTAACCTAACCTAACCTAACCTAACCTAACCTAACCTAACCTAACCTAACCTAACCTAACCTAACCTAACCTAACCTAACCTAACCTAACCTAACCTAACCTAACCTAACCTAACCTAACCTAACCTAACCTAACCTAACCTAACCTAACCTAACCTAACCTAACCTAACCTAACCTAACCTAACCTAACCTAACCTAACCTAACCTAACCTAACCTAACCTAACCTAACCTAACCTAACCTAACCTAACCTAACCTAACCTAACCTAACCTAACCTAACCTAACCTAACCTAACCTAACCTAACCTAACCTAACCTAACCTAACCTAACCTAACCTAACCTAACCTAACCTAACCTAACCTAACCTAACCTAACCTAACCTAACCTAACCTAACCTAACCTAACCTAACCTAACCTAACCTAACCTAACCTAACCTAACCTAACCTAACCTAACCTAACCTAACCTAACCTAACCTAACCTAACCTAACCTAACCTAACCTAACCTAACCTAACCTAACCTAACCTAACCTAACCTAACCTAACCTAACCTAACCTAACCTAACCTAACCTAACCTAACCTAACCTAACCTAACCTAACCTAACCTAACCTAACCTAACCTAACCTAACCTAACCTAACCTAACCTAACCTAACCTAACCTAACCTAACCTAACCTAACCTAACCTAACCTAACCTAACCTAACCTAACCTAACCTAACCTAACCTAACCTAACCTAACCTAACCTAACCTAACCTAACCTAACCTAACCTAACCTAACCTAACCTAACCTAACCTAACCTAACCTAACCTAACCTAACCTAACCTAACCTAACCTAACCTAACCTAACCTAACCTAACCTAACCTAACCTAACCTAACCTAACCTAACCTAACCTAACCTAACCTAACCTAACCTAACCTAACCTAACCTAACCTAACCTAACCTAACCTAACCTAACCTAACCTAACCTAACCTAACCTAACCTAACCTAACCTAACCTAACCTAACCTAACCTAACCTAACCTAACCTAACCTAACCTAACCTAACCTAACCTAACCTAACCTAACCTAACCTAACCTAACCTAACCTAACCTAACCTAACCTAACCTAACCTAACCTAACCTAACCTAACCTAACCTAACCTAACCTAACCTAACCTAACCTAACCTAACCTAACCTAACCTAACCTAACCTAACCTAACCTAACCTAACCTAACCTAACCTAACCTAACCTAACCTAACCTAACCTAACCTAACCTAACCTAACCTAACCTAACCTAACCTAACCTAACCTAACCTAACCTAACCTAACCTAACCTAACCTAACCTAACCTAACCTAACCTAACCTAACCTAACCTAACCTAACCTAACCTAACCTAACCTAACCTAACCTAACCTAACCTAACCTAACCTAACCTAACCTAACCTAACCTAACCTAACCTAACCTAACCTAACCTAACCTAACCTAACCTAACCTAACCTAACCTAACCTAACCTAACCTAACCTAACCTAACCTAACCTAACCTAACCTAACCTAACCTAACCTAACCTAACCTAACCTAACCTAACCTAACCTAACCTAACCTAACCTAACCTAACCTAACCTAACCTAACCTAACCTAACCTAACCTAACCTAACCTAACCTAACCTAACCTAACCTAACCTAACCTAACCTAACCTAACCTAACCTAACCTAACCTAACCTAACCTAACCTAACCTAACCTAACCTAACCTAACCTAACCTAACCTAACCTAACCTAACCTAACCTAACCTAACCTAACCTAACCTAACCTAACCTAACCTAACCTAACCTAACCTAACCTAACCTAACCTAACCTAACCTAACCTAACCTAACCTAACCTAACCTAACCTAACCTAACCTAACCTAACCTAACCTAACCTAACCTAACCTAACCTAACCTAACCTAACCTAACCTAACCTAACCTAACCTAACCTAACCTAACCTAACCTAACCTAACCTAACCTAACCTAACCTAACCTAACCTAACCTAACCTAACCTAACCTAACCTAACCTAACCTAACCTAACCTAACCTAACCTAACCTAACCTAACCTAACCTAACCTAACCTAACCTAACCTAACCTAACCTAACCTAACCTAACCTAACCTAACCTAACCTAACCTAACCTAACCTAACCTAACCTAACCTAACCTAACCTAACCTAACCTAACCTAACCTAACCTAACCTAACCTAACCTAACCTAACCTAACCTAACCTAACCTAACCTAACCTAACCTAACCTAACCTAACCTAACCTAACCTAACCTAACCTAACCTAACCTAACCTAACCTAACCTAACCTAACCTAACCTAACCTAACCTAACCTAACCTAACCTAACCTAACCTAACCTAACCTAACCTAACCTAACCTAACCTAACCTAACCTAACCTAACCTAACCTAACCTAACCTAACCTAACCTAACCTAACCTAACCTAACCTAACCTAACCTAACCTAACCTAACCTAACCTAACCTAACCTAACCTAACCTAACCTAACCTAACCTAACCTAACCTAACCTAACCTAACCTAACCTAACCTAACCTAACCTAACCTAACCTAACCTAACCTAACCTAACCTAACCTAACCTAACCTAACCTAACCTAACCTAACCTAACCTAACCTAACCTAACCTAACCTAACCTAACCTAACCTAACCTAACCTAACCTAACCTAACCTAACCTAACCTAACCTAACCTAACCTAACCTAACCTAACCTAACCTAACCTAACCTAACCTAACCTAACCTAACCTAACCTAACCTAACCTAACCTAACCTAACCTAACCTAACCTAACCTAACCTAACCTAACCTAACCTAACCTAACCTAACCTAACCTAACCTAACCTAACCTAACCTAACCTAACCTAACCTAACCTAACCTAACCTAACCTAACCTAACCTAACCTAACCTAACCTAACCTAACCTAACCTAACCTAACCTAACCTAACCTAACCTAACCTAACCTAACCTAACCTAACCTAACCTAACCTAACCTAACCTAACCTAACCTAACCTAACCTAACCTAACCTAACCTAACCTAACCTAACCTAACCTAACCTAACCTAACCTAACCTAACCTAACCTAACCTAACCTAACCTAACCTAACCTAACCTAACCTAACCTAACCTAACCTAACCTAACCTAACCTAACCTAACCTAACCTAACCTAACCTAACCTAACCTAACCTAACCTAACCTAACCTAACCTAACCTAACCTAACCTAACCTAACCTAACCTAACCTAACCTAACCTAACCTAACCTAACCTAACCTAACCTAACCTAACCTAACCTAACCTAACCTAACCTAACCTAACCTAACCTAACCTAACCTAACCTAACCTAACCTAACCTAACCTAACCTAACCTAACCTAACCTAACCTAACCTAACCTAACCTAACCTAACCTAACCTAACCTAACCTAACCTAACCTAACCTAACCTAACCTAACCTAACCTAACCTAACCTAACCTAACCTAACCTAACCTAACCTAACCTAACCTAACCTAACCTAACCTAACCTAACCTAACCTAACCTAACCTAACCTAACCTAACCTAACCTAACCTAACCTAACCTAACCTAACCTAACCTAACCTAACCTAACCTAACCTAACCTAACCTAACCTAACCTAACCTAACCTAACCTAACCTAACCTAACCTAACCTAACCTAACCTAACCTAACCTAACCTAACCTAACCTAACCTAACCTAACCTAACCTAACCTAACCTAACCTAACCTAACCTAACCTAACCTAACCTAACCTAACCTAACCTAACCTAACCTAACCTAACCTAACCTAACCTAACCTAACCTAACCTAACCTAACCTAACCTAACCTAACCTAACCTAACCTAACCTAACCTAACCTAACCTAACCTAACCTAACCTAACCTAACCTAACCTAACCTAACCTAACCTAACCTAACCTAACCTAACCTAACCTAACCTAACCTAACCTAACCTAACCTAACCTAACCTAACCTAACCTAACCTAACCTAACCTAACCTAACCTAACCTAACCTAACCTAACCTAACCTAACCTAACCTAACCTAACCTAACCTAACCTAACCTAACCTAACCTAACCTAACCTAACCTAACCTAACCTAACCTAACCTAACCTAACCTAACCTAACCTAACCTAACCTAACCTAACCTAACCTAACCTAACCTAACCTAACCTAACCTAACCTAACCTAACCTAACCTAACCTAACCTAACCTAACCTAACCTAACCTAACCTAACCTAACCTAACCTAACCTAACCTAACCTAACCTAACCTAACCTAACCTAACCTAACCTAACCTAACCTAACCTAACCTAACCTAACCTAACCTAACCTAACCTAACCTAACCTAACCTAACCTAACCTAACCTAACCTAACCTAACCTAACCTAACCTAACCTAACCTAACCTAACCTAACCTAACCTAACCTAACCTAACCTAACCTAACCTAACCTAACCTAACCTAACCTAACCTAACCTAACCTAACCTAACCTAACCTAACCTAACCTAACCTAACCTAACCTAACCTAACCTAACCTAACCTAACCTAACCTAACCTAACCTAACCTAACCTAACCTAACCTAACCTAACCTAACCTAACCTAACCTAACCTAACCTAACCTAACCTAACCTAACCTAACCTAACCTAACCTAACCTAACCTAACCTAACCTAACCTAACCTAACCTAACCTAACCTAACCTAACCTAACCTAACCTAACCTAACCTAACCTAACCTAACCTAACCTAACCTAACCTAACCTAACCTAACCTAACCTAACCTAACCTAACCTAACCTAACCTAACCTAACCTAACCTAACCTAACCTAACCTAACCTAACCTAACCTAACCTAACCTAACCTAACCTAACCTAACCTAACCTAACCTAACCTAACCTAACCTAACCTAACCTAACCTAACCTAACCTAACCTAACCTAACCTAACCTAACCTAACCTAACCTAACCTAACCTAACCTAACCTAACCTAACCTAACCTAACCTAACCTAACCTAACCTAACCTAACCTAACCTAACCTAACCTAACCTAACCTAACCTAACCTAACCTAACCTAACCTAACCTAACCTAACCTAACCTAACCTAACCTAACCTAACCTAACCTAACCTAACCTAACCTAACCTAACCTAACCTAACCTAACCTAACCTAACCTAACCTAACCTAACCTAACCTAACCTAACCTAACCTAACCTAACCTAACCTAACCTAACCTAACCTAACCTAACCTAACCTAACCTAACCTAACCTAACCTAACCTAACCTAACCTAACCTAACCTAACCTAACCTAACCTAACCTAACCTAACCTAACCTAACCTAACCTAACCTAACCTAACCTAACCTAACCTAACCTAACCTAACCTAACCTAACCTAACCTAACCTAACCTAACCTAACCTAACCTAACCTAACCTAACCTAACCTAACCTAACCTAACCTAACCTAACCTAACCTAACCTAACCTAACCTAACCTAACCTAACCTAACCTAACCTAACCTAACCTAACCTAACCTAACCTAACCTAACCTAACCTAACCTAACCTAACCTAACCTAACCTAACCTAACCTAACCTAACCTAACCTAACCTAACCTAACCTAACCTAACCTAACCTAACCTAACCTAACCTAACCTAACCTAACCTAACCTAACCTAACCTAACCTAACCTAACCTAACCTAACCTAACCTAACCTAACCTAACCTAACCTAACCTAACCTAACCTAACCTAACCTAACCTAACCTAACCTAACCTAACCTAACCTAACCTAACCTAACCTAACCTAACCTAACCTAACCTAACCTAACCTAACCTAACCTAACCTAACCTAACCTAACCTAACCTAACCTAACCTAACCTAACCTAACCTAACCTAACCTAACCGAACCTAACCTAACCTAACCTAACCTAACCTAACCTAACCTAACCTAACCTAACCTAACCTAACCTAACCTAACCTAACCTAACCTAACCTAACCTAACCTAACCTAACCTAACCTAACCTAACCTAACCTAACCTAACCTAACCTAACCTAACCTAACCTAACCTAACCTAACCTAACCTAACCTAACCTAACCTAACCTAACCTAACCTAACCTAACCTAACCTAACCTAACCTAACCTAACCTAACCTAACCTAACCTAACCTAACCTAACCTAACCTAACCTAACCTAACCTAACCTAACCTAACCTAACCTAACCTAACCTAACCTAACCTAACCTAACCTAACCTAACCTAACCTAACCTAACCTAACCTAACCTAACCTAACCTAACCTAACCTAACCTAACCTAACCTAACCTAACCTAACCTAACCTAACCTAACCTAACCTAACCTAACCTAACCTAACCTAACCTAACCTAACCTAACCTAACCTAACCTAACCTAACCTAACCTAACCTAACCTAACCTAACCTAACCTAACCTAACCTAACCTAACCTAACCTAACCTAACCTAACCTAACCTAACCTAACCTAACCTAACCTAACCTAACCTAACCTAACCTAACCTAACCTAACCTAACCTAACCTAACCTAACCTAACCTAACCTAACCTAACCTAACCTAACCTAACCTAACCTAACCTAACCTAACCTAACCTAACCTAACCTAACCTAACCTAACCTAACCTAACCTAACCTAACCTAACCTAACCTAACCTAACCTAACCTAACCTAACCTAACCTAACCTAACCTAACCTAACCTAACCTAACCTAACCTAACCTAACCTAACCTAACCTAACCTAACCTAACCTAACCTAACCTAACCTAACCTAACCTAACCTAACCTAACCTAACCTAACCTAACCTAACCTAACCTAACCTAACCTAACCTAACCTAACCTAACCTAACCTAACCTAACCTAACCTAACCTAACCTAACCTAACCTAACCTAACCTAACCTAACCTAACCTAACCTAACCTAACCTAACCTAACCTAACCTAACCTAACCTAACCTAACCTAACCTAACCTAACCTAACCTAACCTAACCTAACCTAACCTAACCTAACCTAACCTAACCTAACCTAACCTAACCTAACCTAACCTAACCTAACCTAACCTAACCTAACCTAACCTAACCTAACCTAACCTAACCTAACCTAACCTAACCTAACCTAACCTAACCTAACCTAACCTAACCTAACCTAACCTAACCTAACCTAACCTAACCTAACCTAACCTAACCTAACCTAACCTAACCTAACCTAACCTAACCTAACCTAACCTAACCTAACCTAACCTAACCTAACCTAACCTAACCTAACCTAACCTAACCTAACCTAACCTAACCTAACCTAACCTAACCTAACCTAACCTAACCTAACCTAACCTAACCTAACCTAACCTAACCTAACCTAACCTAACCTAACCTAACCTAACCTAACCTAACCTAACCTAACCTAACCTAACCTAACCTAACCTAACCTAACCTAACCTAACCTAACCTAACCTAACCTAACCTAACCTAACCTAACCTAACCTAACCTAACCTAACCTAACCTAACCTAACCTAACCTAACCTAACCTAACCTAACCTAACCTAACCTAACCTAACCTAACCTAACCTAACCTAACCTAACCTAACCTAACCTAACCTAACCTAACCTAACCTAACCTAACCTAACCTAACCTAACCTAACCTAACCTAACCTAACCTAACCTAACCTAACCTAACCTAACCTAACCTAACCTAACCTAACCTAACCTAACCTAACCTAACCTAACCTAACCTAACCTAACCTAACCTAACCTAACCTAACCTAACCTAACCTAACCTAACCTAACCTAACCTAACCTAACCTAACCTAACCTAACCTAACCTAACCTAACCTAACCTAACCTAACCTAACCTAACCTAACCTAACCTAACCTAACCTAACCTAACCTAACCTAACCTAACCTAACCTAACCTAACCTAACCTAACCTAACCTAACCTAACCTAACCTAACCTAACCTAACCTAACCTAACCTAACCTAACCTAACCTAACCTAACCTAACCTAACCTAACCTAACCTAACCTAACCTAACCTAACCTAACCTAACCTAACCTAACCTAACCTAACCTAACCTAACCTAACCTAACCTAACCTAACCTAACCTAACCTAACCTAACCTAACCTAACCTAACCTAACCTAACCTAACCTAACCTAACCTAACCTAACCTAACCTAACCTAACCTAACCTAACCTAACCTAACCTAACCTAACCTAACCTAACCTAACCTAACCTAACCTAACCTAACCTAACCTAACCTAACCTAACCTAACCTAACCTAACCTAACCTAACCTAACCTAACCTAACCTAACCTAACCTAACCTAACCTAACCTAACCTAACCTAACCTAACCTAACCTAACCTAACCTAACCTAACCTAACCTAACCTAACCTAACCTAACCTAACCTAACCTAACCTAACCTAACCTAACCTAACCTAACCTAACCTAACCTAACCTAACCTAACCTAACCTAACCTAACCGCAAAGCTGGATGCAACGGAGCATAATGCGTTCAGTGACGAGTGTGCAGTAAGGCGAAAGTGGGATGCCATGGCACGCGCCTCTGTAGCGTACTGCTAAAGGCACCATTGGCGCACACTCTATCGCAACCCCAACCGGAGAGAAACCCTATCGCGTCCTTCAGGTCAACCTCCAACGGATGCAAACGGCCACCAACGAGCTGATGATCGAAGCCGACAAGAAAAAGGTGGCATTTGCATTGCTCCAGGAACCGTATGTGGGTAGCATCGGTAGAATGAGAGGACACAGAGGGGTGAGAATCTACCAGAGCACCGACCAAGGAGAAGGGACTGTTAAGGCGGCAATAGCTGTGTTCGATCACGATCTTGACGTCTTGCAGTACCCAGAACTCACCACAAACAACATCGTTGTGGTAAGGATCCGAACCGGTGCCTGGCAGATTGTTGCCATTTCATTCTACTTTGAGCCAACTCTACCCATAGAGCCATACCTAGAGCAAATTAAGAAAATCACGGAGCAGGTTGGCCCGATGAGAATCATTATTGGAGGAGACGCAAACGCGAAGAGCACCTGGTGGGGCAGCACCACAGTTGATGACAGAGGTGAGGAAATGTCGGGCACTCTCGAAGAACTGGGCCTGCAGGTGCTGAATGAAGGGGACACCCCCACTTTCGACACCATCAGAGGAGGGGTATCCTACACCAGCCATCCCGATGTAACTGCCTGCTCTATGGACATGTTGGCCTTCATAAACGGGTGGAGAGTGATGGATGACTTGACGAACTCGGACCACAACGGAATCACCTTCTACATAGCGCTAAGAAAAGCAAAAGGGGTAAGCATAAGTAGGACAACCAGGTTGTATAATACAAAGAAGGCAAATTGGAGTCAATTTCATGAGAAATTGGCCCAATTAAAAATAGATAATAATATTAACAAAGAAGCAATAGAACAAATAACCGACACAATACAATTAGAACACACAACAGTCAAATACATAGATACAATAGCACAGACATGTAAACACACATTGAAAAAGAAGAAAACAGCAGAAAAGCTTACCTTTCCGTGGTGGTCCGAAGAACTCGCCGCGCTGAAGAGACATTCCATCACCCTGAAGCGCCGCATCCGAGGTGCATCAGAAGTTCGAAGATCCAGAGTTGTAGATGAGTACCTGGAAGCAAGAAAACACTTTTTAGAGCAGGTAGAAAAAGCAAAGACGGAAAGCTGGAAGGAATTCTGTAAGAAGCAGGATAAAGAGGGGTTATGGGAAGGGATTTATAGGGTGATTGGTAGAACATCTATACGACAAGAGGACATACCCCTGGTGAGAGATGGGAGGCAAATAGACCCAAAGGAATCCGCAAAAACCTTGGCAGACATCTTTTACCCGGAGGACAGAGAGGAAGAAGATAACGCCGACCACCGGCTGACCAGAACAAATGCTGACCAAGTAAACGGTTCAGTACATGGTGAGTCTCATGACCCACCGTTTACAATGGAGGAGCTCAGAGCAGCGGTGGAACACTTTAACCCCAAAAAAGCTCCGGGAGCAGATGGTCTCACTGCCGACATCTGCAGCCAAGCTATCGGGAATGATCCAGAGGCTTTCCTGGCATTGGCCAACAGGTGCCTGGCTCTCTCACACTTCCCGACCATCTGGAAGGATGCCACAGTGGTGGTATTGAGAAAGCCAGGCAAGGACGACTATACCAATCCAAAATCGTACAGACCTATAGGGTTGTTGCCGGTGCCAGGAAAGATTCTTGAAAAGATGATCGTGGCGCGGATGAAGTGGCACCTTATACCAAGGATGAGCACCCGTCAGTACGGCTTCATGCCCAAGAGAAGCACCGAGGACTCCCTCTATGACATGATACATCATATACAAGACAAACTTGGTGAAAAGAAGATCGTTGTATTGATATCATTAGACATAGAGGGAGCTTTCGATAGCGCCTGGTGGCCCGCAATAAGGTGTAGGCTGGCCGAAGAGGAGACTCCTGTCAACATAAGAAGACTCGTGGACAGCTACCTATCTGATAGGCAGGTCAGGGTTAGGTACGCGGGAGAGGAGCACAACAAGGTCACAAGTAAGGGTTGCGTCCAGGGGTCGATAGGGGGTCCCATTTTATGGAACCTCCTCTTGGACCCCTTACTCAAAGGATTAGAGGATAGGCAGGACTACTGTCAGGCTTTCGCGGACGACGTGGTCCTTGTGTTTGATGGAGACACGGCTCTGGAGGTCCAGCGACGGGCGAATGCCGCCCTTGCCTATGTCAGGGAGTGGGGTATCAGAAACAAGTTAAAGTTCGCACCACACAAGACCAACGCGATGGTCATAACTAGAAAACTGAAGTATGATACACCACTCCTTAGCATGGGCGGGGTCGGCATCGGCCTGTCGTCGGAGTTCAAGATCCTGGGGCTCACGATAGATAACAAGCTGACGTTCAACAGCCACGCCTCCAATGTGTGCAAGAAGGCGTTGAACGTTTACAAGCAGTTATCTAGAGCCGCCAGGATCAGCTGGGGTCTGAATCCTGAAGTTATCAGGTCTATTTACACGGCGGCTGTAGAGCCTATTGTCATGTACGCAGCCAGCGTCTGGGCACCGGCAACAAAGAAGTTAGGGATCCAGAAGCAGCTAAACGCGGTCCAACGAGGATTTGCCCAGAAGCTAACGAAAGCGTACCGCACCGTCTCCCTGAACTCTGCCCTGACCCTGGCCGGGATACTCCCACTCGATCTCCGCATACAAGAGGCAGCCGCCCTGTATGAGGCGAAGAGGGGAGTATCTCGACCGGAACTCATGGACAGAGAGGTCGAAACACTGGTGCCGTACATTCAGACGAAGCATCCGGCGGAGCACGTATGCCTGAAGTTTGGCTTGATAGACCAAGAACCAGACCATGACTCAGCAGTAAAAATTTACACGGATGGCAGCAAGATTGAGGGTGAAGTCGGAGCAGCACTATCCCTTTGGGTTGGTGATGCCGAAATCCAAGCCCGCAAGCTAAAACTGCCATCTTACTGCACGGTCTATCAAGCGGAACTTCTGGCAATATGCAAAGCCACGCGAGAGATCCTCAAGCGTAAAGAGCTGTCTTTTGGGATCTATAGTGACTCGAGATCAGCACTGCAATCGGTGACGAACAATGGTTCCCTTCACCCTCTAGCTGTGGAGGCTCGTGAAAACCTCAGATCGAGTAGGGTCCAGAATAAAGAAGTATCTTTATTCTGGATCAAAGCCCACGCGGGCTTAGAGGGGAACGAACGCGCCGATCAGCTTGCGAAGGAAGCTGCAAACACCAAGAGACGGGCCGATTATGATTACTGTCCGGTCTCGTACATGAAGCGTCAGATTCGTCTGAACACGCTACGCGAATGGAACCGGCGGTACATAAGCGGCACGACAGCAGGAGTCACCAAACTCTTCTTCCCGGACGCTGTGCTGGCGTACAAATGCGTGCGGAAGTTTGAAGCCACTAGCCTGTTAACGCAGATTCTCACGGGGCACGGTGGGTTCTCCGAATACTTGAACCGGTTCAAGTGTAAAGAGAATCCATCGTGCATATGCGAACCTGGTGTGGACGAGTCAGTAGTGCACATTTTAACAGACTGTCCTATCTTCGCGCTAAAACGGCATGATGCCGAGCAAACCCTAAACCTCCAGATCTCCACAGAAAACCTTAACAAGTTTATGGCAGTAAATGATAAAAGGGATAAATTTATAGCATATTGCACAGACATCGCACAAAAGGTAGTAAATAGGAATAAATAGGTACCAAA
>CASGFO010000003.1:0-5000 GCA_949316285.1 Eupithecia subumbrata | reverse complement strand
CCTAACCTAACCTAACCTAACCTAACCTAACCTAACCTAACCTAACCTAACCTAACCTAACCTAACCTAACCTAACCTAACCTAACCTAACCTAACCTAACCTAACCTAACCTAACCTAACCTAACCTAACCTAACCTAACCTAACCTAACCTAACCTAACCTAACCTAACCTAACCTAACCTAACCTAACCTAACCTAACCTAACCTAACCTAACCTAACCTAACCTAACCTAACCTAACCTAACCTAACCTAACCTAACCTAACCTAACCTAACCTAACCTAACCTAACCTAACCTAACCTAACCTAACCTAACCTAACCTAACCTAACCTAACCTAACCTAACCTAACCTAACCTAACCTAACCTAACCTAACCTAACCTAACCTAACCTAACCTAACCTAACCTAACCTAACCTAACCTAACCTAACCTAACCTAACCTAACCTAACCTAACCTAACCTAACCTAACCTAACCTAACCTAACCTAACCTAACCTAACCTAACCTAACCTAACCTAACCTAACCTAACCTAACCTAACCTAACCTAACCTAACCTAACCTAACCTAACCTAACCTAACCTAACCTAACCTAACCTAACCTAACCTAACCTAACCTAACCTAACCTAACCTAACCTAACCTAACCTAACCTAACCTAACCTAACCTAACCTAACCTAACCTAACCTAACCTAACCTAACCTAACCTAACCTAACCTAACCTAACCTAACCTAACCTAACCTAACCTAACCTAACCTAACCTAACCTAACCTAACCTAACCTAACCTAACCTAACCTAACCTAACCTAACCTAACCTAACCTAACCTAACCTAACCTAACCTAACCTAACCTAACCTAACCTAACCTAACCTAACCTAACCTAACCTAACCTAACCTAACCTAACCTAACCTAACCTAACCTAACCTAACCTAACCTAACCTAACCTAACCTAACCTAACCTAACCTAACCTAACCTAACCTAACCTAACCTAACCTAACCTAACCTAACCTAACCTAACCTAACCTAACCTAACCTAACCTAACCTAACCTAACCTAACCTAACCTAACCTAACCTAACCTAACCTAACCTAACCTAACCTAACCTAACCTAACCTAACCTAACCTAACCTAACCTAACCTAACCTAACCTAACCTAACCTAACCTAACCTAACCTAACCTAACCTAACCTAACCTAACCTAACCTAACCTAACCTAACCTAACCTAACCTAACCTAACCTAACCTAACCTAACCTAACCTAACCTAACCTAACCTAACCTAACCTAACCTAACCTAACCTAACCTAACCTAACCTAACCTAACCTAACCTAACCTAACCTAACCTAACCTAACCTAACCTAACCTAACCTAACCTAACCTAACCTAACCTAACCTAACCTAACCTAACCTAACCTAACCTAACCTAACCTAACCTAACCTAACCTAACCTAACCTAACCTAACCTAACCTAACCTAACCTAACCTAACCTAACCTAACCTAACCTAACCTAACCTAACCTAACCTAACCTAACCTAACCTAACCTAACCTAACCTAACCTAACCTAACCTAACCTAACCTAACCTAACCTAACCTAACCTAACCTAACCTAACCTAACCTAACCTAACCTAACCTAACCTAACCTAACCTAACCTAACCTAACCTAACCTAACCTAACCTAACCTAACCTAACCTAACCTAACCTAACCTAACCTAACCTAACCTAACCTAACCTAACCTAACCTAACCTAACCTAACCTAACCTAACCTAACCTAACCTAACCTAACCTAACCTAACCTAACCTAACCTAACCTAACCTAACCTAACCTAACCTAACCTAACCTAACCTAACCTAACCTAACCTAACCTAACCTAACCTAACCTAACCTAACCTAACCTAACCTAACCTAACCTAACCTAACCTAACCTAACCTAACCTAACCTAACCTAACCTAACCTAACCTAACCTAACCTAACCTAACCTAACCTAACCTAACCTAACCTAACCTAACCTAACCTAACCTAACCTAACCTAACCTAACCTAACCTAACCTAACCTAACCTAACCTAACCTAACCTAACCTAACCTAACCTAACCTAACCTAACCTAACCTAACCTAACCTAACCTAACCTAACCTAACCTAACCTAACCTAACCTAACCTAACCTAACCTAACCTAACCTAACCTAACCTAACCTAACCTAACCTAACCTAACCTAACCTAACCTAACCTAACCTAACCTAACCTAACCTAACCTAACCTAACCTAACCTAACCTAACCTAACCTAACCTAACCTAACCTAACCTAACCTAACCTAACCTAACCTAACCTAACCTAACCTAACCTAACCTAACCTAACCTAACCTAACCTAACCTAACCTAACCTAACCTAACCTAACCTAACCTAACCTAACCTAACCTAACCTAACCTAACCTAACCTAACCTAACCTAACCTAACCTAACCTAACCTAACCTAACCTAACCTAACCTAACCTAACCTAACCTAACCTAACCTAACCTAACCTAACCTAACCTAACCTAACCTAACCTAACCTAACCTAACCTAACCTAACCTAACCTAACCTAACCTAACCTAACCTAACCTAACCTAACCTAACCTAACCTAACCTAACCTAACCTAACCTAACCTAACCTAACCTAACCTAACCTAACCTAACCTAACCTAACCTAACCTAACCTAACCTAACCTAACCTAACCTAACCTAACCTAACCTAACCTAACCTAACCTAACCTAACCTAACCTAACCTAACCTAACCTAACCTAACCTAACCTAACCTAACCTAACCTAACCTAACCTAACCTAACCTAACCTAACCTAACCTAACCTAACCTAACCTAACCTAACCTAACCTAACCTAACCTAACCTAACCTAACCTAACCTAACCTAACCTAACCTAACCTAACCTAACCTAACCTAACCTAACCTAACCTAACCTAACCTAACCTAACCTAACCTAACCTAACCTAACCTAACCTAACCTAACCTAACCTAACCTAACCTAACCTAACCTAACCTAACCTAACCTAACCTAACCTAACCTAACCTAACCTAACCTAACCTAACCTAACCTAACCTAACCTAACCTAACCTAACCTAACCTAACCTAACCTAACCTAACCTAACCTAACCTAACCTAACCTAACCTAACCTAACCTAACCTAACCTAACCTAACCTAACCTAACCTAACCTAACCTAACCTAACCTAACCTAACCTAACCTAACCTAACCTAACCTAACCTAACCTAACCTAACCTAACCTAACCTAACCTAACCTAACCTAACCTAACCTAACCTAACCTAACCTAACCTAACCTAACCTAACCTAACCTAACCTAACCTAACCTAACCTAACCTAACCTAACCTAACCTAACCTAACCTAACCTAACCTAACCTAACCTAACCTAACCTAACCTAACCTAACCTAACCTAACCTAACCTAACCTAACCTAACCTAACCTAACCTAACCTAACCTAACCTAACCTAACCTAACCTAACCTAACCTAACCTAACCTAACCTAACCTAACCTAACCTAACCTAACCTAACCTAACCTAACCTAACCTAACCTAACCTAACCTAACCTAACCTAACCTAACCTAACCTAACCTAACCTAACCTAACCTAACCTAACCTAACCTAACCTAACCTAACCTAACCTAACCTAACCTAACCTAACCTAACCTAACCTAACCTAACCTAACCTAACCTAACCTAACCTAACCTAACCTAACCTAACCTAACCTAACCTAACCTAACCTAACCTAACCTAACCTAACCTAACCTAACCTAACCTAACCTAACCTAACCTAACCTAACCTAACCTAACCTAACCTAACCTAACCTAACCTAACCTAACCTAACCTAACCTAACCTAACCTAACCTAACCTAACCTAACCTAACCTAACCTAACCTAACCTAACCTAACCTAACCTAACCTAACCTAACCTAACCTAACCTAACCTAACCTAACCTAACCTAACCTAACCTAACCTAACCTAACCTAACCTAACCTAACCTAACCTAACCTAACCTAACCTAACCTAACCTAACCTAACCTAACCTAACCTAACCTAACCTAACCTAACCTAACCTAACCTAACCTAACCTAACCTAACCTAACCTAACCTAACCTAACCTAACCTAACCTAACCTAACCTAACCTAACCTAACCTAACCTAACCTAACCTAACCTAACCTAACCTAACCTAACCTAACCTAACCTAACCTAACCTAACCTAACCTAACCTAACCTAACCTAACCTAACCTAACCTAACCTAACCTAACCTAACCTAACCTAACCTAACCTAACCTAACCTAACCTAACCTAACCTAACCTAACCTAACCTAACCTAACCTAACCTAACCTAACCTAACCTAACCTAACCTAACCTAACCTAACCTAACCTAACCTCATTTCGGTTAAAGGGGGCCTAAGTTAGACCAGAGACGGCCATATTGGCCGCCATCTTGGAATTATTAAAACTTGAATAACTTCAGACCTGGTAGGAGTAGCGAGTTGGGGTTTTCGTGGATGCCACCGCCGGTACCTCCTCTAGCCGAACACACCCTTATTAGGGCTGTGTCCTAAATATTTTTTTTTTTTTTATTTTATTCAATTATATATAAAATTTTACCTTTAATTTAATAATATAATATAATTTTTGTTATCCGGTTTTCTATCAGCGGGCCTGACTGAGGGATCTAAGGGGTTTACGTAGGGAAAAATTTTCAATAATTTATATATTTATTTTAGAAAACTGTTTATTGAATTTTTGATTTTAATTTTTAATTTTTAATTTAATTTAATTTTAATTTTTTTTTAAACATCGTGTAATTATACTTATGTCATTTAAGACTAAAGTTAATAAGGGCCGGTCTCGCAGCGGGCATTTCAGGATGGGCAAGGGTTCCTCGCCAGGGTCGGATGCGATGAGAAGGGATGATGCGGCTCTGCCGTCGTCAC
>CASGFO010000002.1:230000-243446 GCA_949316285.1 Eupithecia subumbrata | reverse complement strand
CCTAACCTAACCTAACCTAACCTAACCTAACCTAACCTAACCTAACCTAACCTAACCTAACCTAACCTAACCTAACCTAACCTAACCTAACCTAACCTAACCTAACCTAACCTAACCTAACCTAACCTAACCTAACCTAACCTAACCTAACCTAACCTAACCTAACCTAACCTAACCTAACCTAACCTAACCTAACCTAACCTAACCTAACCTAACCTAACCTAACCTAACCTAACCTAACCTAACCTAACCTAACCTAACCTAACCTAACCTAACCTAACCTAACCTAACCTAACCTAACCTAACCTAACCTAACCTAACCTAACCTAACCTAACCTAACCTAACCTAACCTAACCTAACCTAACCTAACCTAACCTAACCTAACCTAACCTAACCTAACCTAACCTAACCTAACCTAACCTAACCTAACCTAACCTAACCTAACCTAACCTAACCTAACCTAACCTAACCTAACCTAACCTAACCTAACCTAACCTAACCTAACCTAACCTAACCTAACCTAACCTAACCTAACCTAACCTAACCTAACCTAACCTAACCTAACCTAACCTAACCTAACCTAACCTAACCTAACCTAACCTAACCTAACCTAACCTAACCTAACCTAACCTAACCTAACCTAACCTAACCTAACCTAACCTAACCTAACCTAACCTAACCTAACCTAACCTAACCTAACCTAACCTAACCTAACCTAACCTAACCTAACCTAACCTAACCTAACCTAACCTAACCTAACCTAACCTAACCTAACCTAACCTAACCTAACCTAACCTAACCTAACCTAACCTAACCTAACCTAACCTAACCTAACCTAACCTAACCTAACCTAACCTAACCTAACCTAACCTAACCTAACCTAACCTAACCTAACCTAACCTAACCTAACCTAACCTAACCTAACCTAACCTAACCTAACCTAACCTAACCTAACCTAACCTAACCTAACCTAACCTAACCTAACCTAACCTAACCTAACCTAACCTAACCTAACCTAACCTAACCTAACCTAACCTAACCTAACCTAACCTAACCTAACCTAACCTAACCTAACCTAACCTAACCTAACCTAACCTAACCTAACCTAACCTAACCTAACCTAACCTAACCTAACCTAACCTAACCTAACCTAACCTAACCTAACCTAACCTAACCTAACCTAACCTAACCTAACCTAACCTAACCTAACCTAACCTAACCTAACCTAACCTAACCTAACCTAACCTAACCTAACCTAACCTAACCTAACCTAACCTAACCTAACCTAACCTAACCTAACCTAACCTAACCTAACCTAACCTAACCTAACCTAACCTAACCTAACCTAACCTAACCTAACCTAACCTAACCTAACCTAACCTAACCTAACCTAACCTAACCTAACCTAACCTAACCTAACCTAACCTAACCTAACCTAACCTAACCTAACCTAACCTAACCTAACCTAACCTAACCTAACCTAACCTAACCTAACCTAACCTAACCTAACCTAACCTAACCTAACCTAACCTAACCTAACCTAACCTAACCTAACCTAACCTAACCTAACCTAACCTAACCTAACCTAACCTAACCTAACCTAACCTAACCTAACCTAACCTAACCTAACCTAACCTAACCTAACCTAACCTAACCTAACCTAACCTAACCTAACCTAACCTAACCTAACCTAACCTAACCTAACCTAACCTAACCTAACCTAACCTAACCTAACCTAACCTAACCTAACCTAACCTAACCTAACCTAACCTAACCTAACCTAACCTAACCTAACCTAACCTAACCTAACCTAACCTAACCTAACCTAACCTAACCTAACCTAACCTAACCTAACCTAACCTAACCTAACCTAACCTAACCTAACCTAACCTAACCTAACCTAACCTAACCTAACCTAACCTAACCTAACCTAACCTAACCTAACCTAACCTAACCTAACCTAACCTAACCTAACCTAACCTAACCTAACCTAACCTAACCTAACCTAACCTAACCTAACCTAACCTAACCTAACCTAACCTAACCTAACCTAACCTAACCTAACCTAACCTAACCTAACCTAACCTAACCTAACCTAACCTAACCTAACCTAACCTAACCTAACCTAACCTAACCTAACCTAACCTAACCTAACCTAACCTAACCTAACCTAACCTAACCTAACCTAACCTAACCTAACCTAACCTAACCTAACCTAACCTAACCTAACCTAACCTAACCTAACCTAACCTAACCTAACCTAACCTAACCTAACCTAACCTAACCTAACCTAACCTAACCTAACCTAACCTAACCTAACCTAACCTAACCTAACCTAACCTAACCTAACCTAACCTAACCTAACCTAACCTAACCTAACCTAACTCTAACCTAACCTAACCTAACCTAACCTAACCTAACCTAACCTAACCTAACCTAACCTAACCTAACCTAACCTAACCTAACCTAACCTAACCTAACCTAACCTAACCTAACCTAACCTAACCTAACCTAACCTAACCTAACCTAACCTAACCTAACCTAACCTAACCTAACCTAACCTAACCTAACCTAACCTAACCTAACCTAACCTAACCTAACCTAACCTAACCTAACCTAACCTAACCTAACCTAACCTAACCTAACCTAACCTAACCTAACCTAACCTAACCTAACCTAACCTAACCTAACCTAACCTAACCTAACCTAACCTAACCTAACCTAACCTAACCTAACCTAACCTAACCTAACCTAACCTAACCTAACCTAACCTAACCTAACCTAACCTAACCTAACCTAACCTAACCTAACCTAACCTAACCTAACCTAACCTAACCTAACCTAACCTAACCTAACCTAACCTAACCTAACCTAACCTAACCTAACCTAACCTAACCTAACCTAACCTAACCTAACCTAACCTAACCTAACCTAACCTAACCTAACCTAACCTAACCTAACCTAACCTAACCTAACCTAACCTAACCTAACCTAACCTAACCTAACCTAACCTAACCTAACCTAACCTAACCTAACCTAACCTAACCTAACCTAACCTAACCTAACCTAACCTAACCTAACCTAACCTAACCTAACCTAACCTAACCTAACCTAACCTAACCTAACCTAACCTAACCTAACCTAACCTAACCTAACCTAACCTAACCTAACCTAACCTAACCTAACCTAACCTAACCTAACCTAACCTAACCTAACCTAACCTAACCTAACCTAACCTAACCTAACCTAACCTAACCTAACCTAACCTAACCTAACCTAACCTAACCTAACCTAACCTAACCTAACCTAACCTAACCTAACCTAACCTAACCTAACCTAACCTAACCTAACCTAACCTAACCTAACCTAACCTAACCTAACCTAACCTAACCTAACCTAACCTAACCTAACCTAACCTAACCTAACCTAACCTAACCTAACCTAACCTAACCTAACCTAACCTAACCTAACCTAACCTAACCTAACCTAACCTAACCTAACCTAACCTAACCTAACCTAACCTAACCTAACCTAACCTAACCTAACCTAACCTAACCTAACCTAACCTAACCTAACCTAACCTAACCTAACCTAACCTAACCTAACCTAACCTAACCTAACCTAACCTAACCTAACCTAACCTAACCTAACCTAACCTAACCTAACCTAACCTAACCTAACCTAACCTAACCTAACCTAACCTAACCTAACCTAACCTAACCTAACCTAACCTAACCTAACCTAACCTAACCTAACCTAACCTAACCTAACCTAACCTAACCTAACCTAACCTAACCTAACCTAACCTAACCTAACCTAACCTAACCTAACCTAACCTAACCTAACCTAACCTAACCTAACCTAACCTAACCTAACCTAACCTAACCTAACCTAACCTAACCTAACCTAACCTAACCTAACCTAACCTAACCTAACCTAACCTAACCTAACCTAACCTAACCTAACCTAACCTAACCTAACCTAACCTAACCTAACCTAACCTAACCTAACCTAACCTAACCTAACCTAACCTAACCTAACCTAACCTAACCTAACCTAACCTAACCTAACCTAACCTAACCTAACCTAACCTAACCTAACCTAACCTAACCTAACCTAACCTAACCTAACCTAACCTAACCTAACCTAACCTAACCTAACCTAACCTAACCTAACCTAACCTAACCTAACCTAACCTAACCTAACCTAACCTAACCTAACCTAACCTAACCTAACCTAACCTAACCTAACCTAACCTAACCTAACCTAACCTAACCTAACCTAACCTAACCTAACCTAACCTAACCTAACCTAACCTAACCTAACCTAACCTAACCTAACCTAACCTAACCTAACCTAACCTAACCTAACCTAACCTAACCTAACCTAACCTAACCTAACCTAACCTAACCTAACCTAACCTAACCTAACCTAACCTAACCTAACCTAACCTAACCTAACCTAACCTAACCTAACCTAACCTAACCTAACCTAACCTAACCTAACCTAACCTAACCTAACCTAACCTAACCTAACCTAACCTAACCTAACCTAACCTAACCTAACCTAACCTAACCTAACCTAACCTAACCTAACCTAACCTAACCTAACCTAACCTAACCTAACCTAACCTAACCTAACCTAACCTAACCTAACCTAACCTAACCTAACCTAACCTAACCTAACCTAACCTAACCTAACCTAACCTAACCTAACCTAACCTAACCTAACCTAACCTAACCTAACCTAACCTAACCTAACCTAACCTAACCTAACCTAACCTAACCTAACCTAACCTAACCTAACCTAACCTAACCTAACCTAACCTAACCTAACCTAACCTAACCTAACCTAACCTAACCTAACCTAACCTAACCTAACCTAACCTAACCTAACCTAACCTAACCTAACCTAACCTAACCTAACCTAACCTAACCTAACCTAACCTAACCTAACCTAACCTAACCTAACCTAACCTAACCTAACCTAACCTAACCTAACCTAACCTAACCTAACCTAACCTAACCTAACCTAACCTAACCTAACCTAACCTAACCTAACCTAACCTAACCTAACCTAACCTAACCTAACCTAACCTAACCTAACCTAACCTAACCTAACCTAACCTAACCTAACCTAACCTAACCTAACCTAACCTAACCTAACCTAACCTAACCTAACCTAACCTAACCTAACCTAACCTAACCTAACCTAACCTAACCTAACCTAACCTAACCTAACCTAACCTAACCTAACCTAACCTAACCTAACCTAACCTAACCTAACCTAACCTAACCTAACCTAACCTAACCTAACCTAACCTAACCTAACCTAACCTAACCTAACCTAACCTAACCTAACCTAACCTAACCTAACCTAACCTAACCTAACCTAACCTAACCTAACCTAACCTAACCTAACCTAACCTAACCTAACCTAACCTAACCTAACCTAACCTAACCTAACCTAACCTAACCTAACCTAACCTAACCTAACCTAACCTAACCTAACCTAACCTAACCTAACCTAACCTAACCTAACCTAACCTAACCTAACCTAACCTAACCTAACCTAACCTAACCTAACCTAACCTAACCTAACCTAACCTAACCTAACCTAACCTAACCTAACCTAACCTAACCTAACCTAACCTAACCTAACCTAACCTAACCTAACCTAACCTAACCTAACCTAACCTAACCTAACCTAACCTAACCTAACCTAACCTAACCTAACCTAACCTAACCTAACCTAACCTAACCTAACCTAACCTAACCTAACCTAACCTAACCTAACCTAACCTAACCTAACCTAACCTAACCTAACCTAACCTAACCTAACCTAACCTAACCTAACCTAACCTAACCTAACCTAACCTAACCTAACCTAACCTAACCTAACCTAACCTAACCTAACCTAACCTAACCTAACCTAACCTAACCTAACCTAACCTAACCTAACCTAACCTAACCTAACCTAACCTAACCTAACCTAACCTAACCTAACCTAACCTAACCTAACCTAACCTAACCTAACCTAACCTAACCTAACCTAACCTAACCTAACCTAACCTAACCTAACCTAACCTAACCTAACCTAACCTAACCTAACCTAACCTAACCTAACCTAACCTAACCTAACCTAACCTAACCTAACCTAACCTAACCTAACCTAACCTAACCTAACCTAACCTAACCTAACCTAACCTAACCTAACCTAACCTAACCTAACCTAACCTAACCTAACCTAACCTAACCTAACCTAACCTAACCTAACCTAACCTAACCTAACCTAACCTAACCTAACCTAACCTAACCTAACCTAACCTAACCTAACCTAACCTAACCTAACCTAACCTAACCTAACCTAACCTAACCTAACCTAACCTAACCTAACCTAACCTAACCTAACCTAACCTAACCTAACCTAACCTAACCTAACCTAACCTAACCTAACCTAACCTAACCTAACCTAACCTAACCTAACCTAACCTAACCTAACCTAACCTAACCTAACCTAACCTAACCCATTCGCGCTCCAACTGCGACCCGGAGCGGCCAGAAATAAAGTCTCTCTCCACGGAAAAATTCCGAAAAATTGCAAAAAGTGATCGTATCAAAGTGTGTTATACATCAAAAGAAGCGGGCTTACGAGCTGCACACGTGTGTGAAATCGGTTTTTCGATAAGTGAAGTTTTGAACGAGATATCACAAAAATAGTGAAATTGTGAAAAAATTTTAAGTTCGGAGGCAGATATCTCTGGCGTTTCAGTGGTCACCCACTGTTTTTCAACTGCTCCAAGGAAGGCCTTGTTGAGCACTACACAGAGGCGTTTCGTTTGGATTTTTCCCTGGCACACACGCCGAGAAATAAGCAGAAAAACAAAAACCACGTGGCCACGAGGTCATTGAAGGAGACCAGCTGGGTGCCGGGTGTTGCTGCAGAAAACCGGAGGACGTTGCAGGGAAGCTGGAGGCACTTCAAAAATCTCTCTAAGTTAAGTGGTCTCAGAGAAACAAGGTTTTTAATTTTTGTGCGGTTGAGATATATTTTCTAAAATCATTTACTCTTAATCTGCAGCGACGACCTACCCTTAAATTTTAACCATAGATTCTCCATTCCATACCCTATTAGATGTCATTTTAATTTAATTTTTACATATTTGGTTTCGAAGTTATAAATTTTTCTAAATCTAGGTCAACTGCAAATAGCAAAAAACCCTTGTTTCTCTAAAACGGTGAGAGATATCAGATTTATATCATCACCTTGTGTATCTAACGTAGTTAGATACCCAAAAATCATATTTTTTGTGTCTTGCATACATCCCCCCCCCTTACTCAAAGCCCCCCCCCTTGTTTAAAAAGTGTTTTTGGCAAGTTTTGTTTAGAAATTTATTTCGATCCGAATTGTCTATAGTTGCATTATAGTTATTGTTAAATATTACCTTTAAAAATTTTATTCTTCCCCCCCCCCCTCCTTCCCCCCCATCAAGCAGAGTGTATAATACCTAAAGTAATAACATTTTTTCCAAATTTAAAATTGCTGTCGTATAGTCCACTATTTCTCAAATTTTGTCATAAATATTCCTCACCCCCTACCCCTCTCTACCTCCCTCCACAGATTTTCAAACTTTAAATTGTAAATATCTCGGAAACGGGAAGAGATAGACACATTTTGACGAAAAATTGTATTTTAGATTTATCTAAAATACAGACTTGCTTGTCTTCCTTTTGCGTTTCATAAAGTTTGAAAATACCACCCCCGCCCAACCCCTAAATTTTAAGGTCCTGTAGCTTCTAAACGGTAGCTCCAAATTGGACGCGGATTTTTATATTAGACATAAGAAAATTAGATTTAAGATTAATTGACCGCAACTTGACTCTACATAGAGTAGAAATTTTGTGTATATGTACATGTTCGTGACTTTATTTAACAAAGCTCATTTTGAAGCGGTTTTTATTAACAGTTGGCCTTTTTTTTTTTTTTTTTTTTTTTTTTTTTTTTTTTTTTTTTTTTTTTTTTTTTTTTTTTTTTTTTTGGCCACTACATTGAGACGGACTCTAGGTAGAGTACTTTACATTGACTCCTGTTTCTCTTTTTCATACTTACCCTGCTTACCTGGGTTAACAGTGAAGTAGTTTCTTCGCACACTGTTGGCTCTACAAACACCATCTAAAACAGAAAGAAAAGAAAGTTAGTGATATATTTACATTGACTCTTACCCTTACTTGTGCTGTGCTGGCCGTCGAAACACCATCTGAAAAAGAGAAAACAAATTATTTTACCTATATTTTACAACTTATACAAACATTTTAATTCCAATTTACAACTTTTACAAAATTACTTTACCTCTAAATTCTAGCTATTAAGGCTTTGCTTGATTATTATTTACTACACGACCCTCTGACAACTCCTAAAGATGCTCGGCATCCGCACTCCAGTTAAGGGGCAACAAGCGGAAACAAAAGATCCTCAGAACCGATCAGCATCTGAGTGCATACCGAAAGTGACCCCTGAAGAAAGATCAAGTCCCGTAAAGGCACCGAGCGTTCGGAAGAGTATTGGAGAGTGGGAGTCTGGGAAACCAGACTCCATCCCCAAGCCTAAATCCCCGCCTAAAAAGGCTGAGCTGGTGGGACTCCCCAAAGCCAGGATTGCGCTTTCGCAAGCCAGCAAAGCTGGAGCTAAGGTCTCAGTGGAGGAAGCAGCAGGGAGCCCACCAACGCAGCCAAGTCTGAAATACACGGACCGGTTGATGGAGGCGAGGGCTTGTGTAGCCAAGGCTAAGCTTAATCTGTCGAATTCGCGAAACACGAAGACGGAGATTAAGACCGAGGTTATACACGCCATTGAGAGACTATATCAGCTGGTAAAGGAGTCTGAAACAGTGAAGGGACAGGGAAAGAAACAGGTAGCAAAGGAGGCGGAACCGGAAAGGGAGAAGGAACCAGAGAAGGAAAAGGCAGAAACAGAGCTGATAAGAAGAATAGAAGAGCACACAAAACTCATAAAAGAAAACAGTGAAAAAATGGAGAGACTGCAGGAGACGTTAGAAAGGCAGACCTATGCGAGTGTGGCGGCGGTTCAACCGAGAAGACAGTTCCCGGAGCACACCGCGCTGCACTCAATAGTTGTCACAGCCAAGGATGAAACGGAAACAGGAGAGGACGTCCTAAACAGAATAAGGAAGGTGGTCAACGCTAAGGACGGGGATGTGACTGTGGAAAGAGTGAGGAAAGCGAAGGACAGGAAGGTGATTGTGGGGTGCAGGACGGTGGAAGAAAGGCAGAAAGTCAAGGAAAGGCTCAGGAGCGCTGAGGAGCACCTCAGTGTCCAAGAGGTACAAAACAAGGACCCGCTAGTCATCTTCAGAGATGTACTAGCGTGTAACACAGATAAGGACGTCCTCAGCGCTCTCTGGAAGCAAAACCCCCGAGTGCTAAAGGAGCTGCGGGAAGAAGAAAATAAGACCGAAATCCTGTACAAGAAGCGCACTCGAAACCCCCAAACCAACCACATCATCATGAGGGTGTCTCCCAAAGTCTGGCAACGCCTGGTCCATGCAGAGACCGTCAAGATAGACCTCCAACGGGTGAGAGTGATGGACCAGTCTCCACTGGTCCAGTGTTCACTCTGCCTCGGATACGGTCACGGGAGACGGTTCTGCAAGGAGACCATAGAGAAGTGCAGCCATTGTGGGGGACCCCACATGAGGTCCGAATGCGCGGACTGGCTTTCCGGCTCCTCACCATCGTGTTGTAACTGCATGCACGCAAAGCATGACAGAGTAGACCACAACGCGTTCAGCAGTGAATGCCCCATTCGCCAGAAATGGGACAGGCTCGCCCGGGCCACAGTAGCATACCAATGCTAAAGTGGTACCAAGCACACAAACCTCCTCAGCTAGCGCAAAGGCCTACCTCATAGCCCAAGCGAATCTGCAACGCAAACAACTCGCAACGCAAGAAATTATGCTTGAGGCTAGCAAGAAAAGGATGGCCTTTGCGCTGCTCCAGGAGCCCTACGTCGGTGCAATAGGCAAAATGAGGGACTACGGAGGAGCCAGGATCTTCCAGAACACAATGCCATGCAACGGTCCAGTCAAATCGGCTATTGCCGTGTTTGATAATGACATGGACGTGATCCTCATACCTGATCTCACCACGAACAACATCGTCGTGGTGAAAGTCAAAACAAGTGCCTGGGAGATCGTGGTTGTTTCGTATTACTTCGAGCCTGAACACACCGACATTGAGCCATACCTGGAGCAGCTGAGGAAGATCCAAAGGCAAACCAGACCGAGAAGCCTTATACTAGGGGGCGACGCGAACGCTAAGAGTACCTGGTGGGGAAGCGGGAAAGTGGACCAGAAAGGAGAAGACTTGGCCGGTACGCTAGAGGAAATGAACTTGCAGGTACTCAACGAAGGTAACGTGCCCACCTTTGATACTATCAGGGGCAATAAGTCATACACCAGCTCTGTGGACGTTACGGCATGCACACTCGGGATGCTAAGCCTGGTGGAAGACTGGCGAGTAAACGAGGGAATGATAAGCTCGGACCACAACACCATCACATTTAAATTAAGATTGGAAAAAGCAAAGGGTATAGACATTAAAAGATCAACAAGAGTTTACAATACCAAAAAAGCAAATTGGAGCAAGTTTCATAGCAAACTGACCCAATTGTTTCAAGAAAGTAATATAAATTTAGAATATACAGGTAAAATTAGCAATAAACTAGAACTAGAGCAAACAATAATAATGTACATAAATAAAATAACAGAAGCAACAAACGAATCAATACCAAAAAAGAAAGAAAATAGCAAACTTACCCTGCCGTGGTGGTCCGAAGAAATCGAAAAGCTGAAGAATGAAGTCGCCACCCGAAAGCGTCGAATCCGATGTGCAGCGCCGGTCCGAAGGCAGAAAGTCGTCGATGAGTACCTGCAAGCAAAAGAAACATATGAGAACAGAGCCAAAGAAGCACAAGTTAAGAGCTGGAAAGAGTTTTGTGAAAAACAAGATAAGGAAGGACTATGGGAGGGTATCTACAGGGTAATTGGACGAACAACAAAACGGCAGGAGGATGATCCCCTGACGAAGGATGGAAGAGCGATAAGCCCGTACGAATCTGCAAAGCTCCTAGCAGAAACGTTCTACCCGGAGGACATAGAAAACAAGGACAATGAGGACCACCGACGAATCCGTAGAGAAGCTAACCAAGTAAACGACTGGGTTCATGATGAGAAGCATGACCCACCGTTTACAATGCATGAGCTAAGATTCGCGGTCAAGACCTTCAATCCCAAGAAAGCCCCGGGAGGAGACGGCCTGACCTCTGATATCTGCAGCGAGGCCATAGCACACGATCCGGAAGTATTCCTCACTCTTGCAAACAAATGCCTGGAATTGCAGCACTTCCCGACCATCTGGAAGGAGGCTGTAGTAGTGGTCTTGAGGAAACCGGGAAAAAGCGACTACACCAATCCTAAATCATACAGGCCTATAGGTCTGCTGCCTGTTATGGGAAAGGTGTTAGAGAAGATGATCGTTGGGCGTGTGAAGTGGCACTTGATCCCAAAGATGAGTGTTCGGCAGTATGGTTTCATGCCCCAAAGAAGTACCGAAGACTCCCTCTATGATCTGATCAACTACGTACGCACTAAGCGAGATCAGAAAAAACTTGTCACGATGATATCGCTAGACATAGAGGGAGCCTTCGATAACGCTTGGTGGCCCGCAATACGAGTCAGACTGGCCGAAGAGGATTGTCCCGTAAACATAAGGAGGGTCGTGGATAGTTATTTTACGGATAGAAGGGTCAAATTGCGCTATGCGGGTCGGGAATTCGTAAAGAACACAAAAAAAGGCTGCGTCCAGGGATCAATAGGAGGCCCAATACTCTGGAACCTTCTATTGGACCCTCTTTTAAAAGGGCTCGAAAGTAGGAATGACTACTGTCAAGCTTTCGCTGACGATGTGGTCCTGGTGTTCGCCGGAGATACGGCACTGGAGGTGCAAAGACAGGCCAATGCCGCCCTCGCCTATGTTCAGGAGTGGGGTGTCAAAAACAAGTTAAGGTTTGCGCCACATAAAACCAACGCGATGGTGATTACGAGAAAACTTAAATTTGACACACCACTGCTGAAGATGGGTGGGATCGACATAGGCATGTCCACAGACATTAAGATCCTGGGGCTTACAATAGACAGCAAGCTAACTTTCAACAATCACGTGGTAAACGTGTGCAAAAAAGCACTTAACATCTATAAGCAGCTGTCTAGAGCCGCCAGGATCAGCTGGGGTCTCCACCCGGAAGTTATCCGTACCATCTACGTAGCAACGGTGGAGCCAGTTATAATGTACGCCGCCAGTGTCTGGGCGCAGGAAACCGAGAAATTGGGAGTCCAAAAGCACCTAAATGCCGTCCAACGAGGCTTCGCCCAAAAGTTGAGCAGGGCTTACCGCACCGTATCCCTAAACTCGGCGCTGGTGCTGTCTGGACTACTCCCGCTTGACTTGAGGATACAGGAGGCAGCTGCCTTGTACGAGGCCAAGCGGGGGAAGTCTCAGCCGGCACTAGGAGATAGGGAGGTAGAGAAGATGGTGCGATTCGCCAAGACCCCTCACCCGGCAGACCATATGAGCCTGGAGTTCATAAACTTGGTAGACCAAACCGATGTAGACCATCACAATAACCAGGCAGTCAACATTTACACAGATGGCAGCAAAATTGAGGGTAAGGTCGGAGCGGCCCTAACCGTAAGAGAAGGTGAAGCCGAGATTAAAACCCTCAAAATAAAGCTGGAATCATACTGCACGGTCTACCAAGCAGAACTCCTGGCCATATGCAAAGCCACGGGGGAGATTCTCAAGCGCTCCGAGGCAAGCTTCGGAATATACAGTGATAGTCGCGCAGCATTGGAAACAGTGACGAATCCAAGCTCTATCCACCCTCTAGCCGTGGAGGTCCGTCAAAACCTAAGGACCATCAAAATCCAGAATAAAGTAGTTTCTTTATTCTGGATTAAAGCCCATGCTGGACTGGAGGGAAATGAGAGAGCAGATCAGTTGGCCAAAGACGCAGCACTAAAACTTAAACGAAGACCCGACTACGACTTCTGCCCCGTTTCATTTGTCAAGCGACAAATTCGTATTGATACTCTTGACAAGTGGAACGAACGGTACATCAGAAGTGAAACCGCAGCAGTCACTAAAATCTTTTATCCTGACGCAATAAAAGCGCACAAAGTAGTAAGGCAAATAGAGCCAAATGGTGTACTGACACAGGTAATGACGGGGCACGGTGGATTCTCTGAATATTTGACTCGTTTCAAATGTAAGGAGAATCCATCGTGCATTTGCGAACCAGGAGTCGTAGAAAGCGTAACACATGTTCTGTTTGAATGTCCGATGGCAGGCCTTAAAAAATTTGAAGCTGAA
>CASGFO010000002.1:215000-227500 GCA_949316285.1 Eupithecia subumbrata | reverse complement strand
CCTAACCTAACCTAACCTAACCTAACCTAACCTAACCTAACCTAACCTAACCTAACCTAACCTAACCTAACCTAACCTAACCTAACCTAACCTAACCTAACCTAACCTAACCTAACCTAACCTAACCTAACCTAACCTAACCTAACCTAACCTAACCTAACCTAACCTAACCTAACCTAACCTAACCTAACCTAACCTAACCTAACCTAACCTAACCTAACCTAACCTAACCTAACCTAACCTAACCTAACCTAACCTAACCTAACCTAACCTAACCTAACCTAACCTAACCTAACCTAACCTAACCTAACCTAACCTAACCTAACCTAACCTAACCTAACCTAACCTAACCTAACCTAACCTAACCTAACCTAACCTAACCTAACCTAACCTAACCTAACCTAACCTAACCTAACCTAACCTAACCTAACCTAACCTAACCTAACCTAACCTAACCTAACCTAACCTAACCTAACCTAACCTAACCTAACCTAACCTAACCTAACCTAACCTAACCTAACCTAACCTAACCTAACCTAACCTAACCTAACCTAACCTAACCTAACCTAACCTAACCTAACCTAACCTAACCTAACCTAACCTAACCTAACCTAACCTAACCTAACCTAACCTAACCTAACCTAACCTAACCTAACCTAACCTAACCTAACCTAACCTAACCTAACCTAACCTAACCTAACCTAACCTAACCTAACCTAACCTAACCTAACCTAACCTAACCTAACCTAACCTAACCTAACCTAACCTAACCTAACCTAACCTAACCTAACCTAACCTAACCTAACCTAACCTAACCTAACCTAACCTAACCTAACCTAACCTAACCTAACCTAACCTAACCTAACCTAACCTAACCTAACCTAACCTAACCTAACCTAACCTAACCTAACCTAACCTAACCTAACCTAACCTAACCTAACCTAACCTAACCTAACCTAACCTAACCTAACCTAACCTAACCTAACCTAACCTAACCTAACCTAACCTAACCTAACCTAACCTAACCTAACCTAACCTAACCTAACCTAACCTAACCTAACCTAACCTAACCTAACCTAACCTAACCTAACCTAACCTAACCTAACCTAACCTAACCTAACCTAACCTAACCTAACCTAACCTAACCTAACCTAACCTAACCTAACCTAACCTAACCTAACCTAACCTAACCTAACCTAACCTAACCTAACCTAACCTAACCTAACCTAACCTAACCTAACCTAACCTAACCTAACCTAACCTAACCTAACCTAACCTAACCTAACCTAACCTAACCTAACCTAACCTAACCTAACCTAACCTAACCTAACCTAACCTAACCTAACCTAACCTAACCTAACCTAACCTAACCTAACCTAACCTAACCTAACCTAACCTAACCTAACCTAACCTAACCTAACCTAACCTAACCTAACCTAACCTAACCTAACCTAACCTAACCTAACCTAACCTAACCTAACCTAACCTAACCTAACCTAACCTAACCTAACCTAACCTAACCTAACCTAACCTAACCTAACCTAACCTAACCTAACCTAACCTAACCTAACCTAACCTAACCTAACCTAACCTAACCTAACCTAACCTAACCTAACCTAACCTAACCTAACCTAACCTAACCTAACCTAACCTAACCTAACCTAACCTAACCTAACCTAACCTAACCTAACCTAACCTAACCTAACCTAACCTAACCTAACCTAACCTAACCTAACCTAACCTAACCTAACCTAACCTAACCTAACCTAACCTAACCTAACCTAACCTAACCTAACCTAACCTAACCTAACCTAACCTAACCTAACCTAACCTAACCTAACCTAACCTAACCTAACCTAACCTAACCTAACCTAACCTAACCTAACCTAACCTAACCTAACCTAACCTAACCTAACCTAACCTAACCTAACCTAACCTAACCTAACCTAACCTAACCTAACCTAACCTAACCTAACCTAACCTAACCTAACCTAACCTAACCTAACCTAACCTAACCTAACCTAACCTAACCTAACCTAACCTAACCTAACCTAACCTAACCTAACCTAACCTAACCTAACCTAACCTAACCTAACCTAACCTAACCTAACCTAACCTAACCTAACCTAACCTAACCTAACCTAACCTAACCTAACCTAACCTAACCTAACCTAACCTAACCTAACCTAACCTAACCTAACCTAACCTAACCTAACCTAACCTAACCTAACCTAACCTAACCTAACCTAACCTAACCTAACCTAACCTAACCTAACCTAACCTAACCTAACCTAACCTAACCTAACCTAACCTAACCTAACCTAACCTAACCTAACCTAACCTAACCTAACCTAACCTAACCTAACCTAACCTAACCTAACCTAACCTAACCTAACCTAACCTAACCTAACCTAACCTAACCTAACCTAACCTAACCTAACCTAACCTAACCTAACCTAACCTAACCTAACCTAACCTAACCTAACCTAACCTAACCTAACCTAACCTAACCTAACCTAACCTAACCTAACCTAACCTAACCTAACCTAACCTAACCTAACCTAACCTAACCTAACCTAACCTAACCTAACCTAACCTAACCTAACCTAACCTAACCTAACCTAACCTAACCTAACCTAACCTAACCTAACCTAACCTAACCTAACCTAACCTAACCTAACCTAACCTAACCTAACCTAACCTAACCTAACCTAACCTAACCTAACCTAACCTAACCTAACCTAACCTAACCTAACCTAACCTAACCTAACCTAACCTAACCTAACCTAACCTAACCTAACCTAACCTAACCTAACCTAACCTAACCTAACCTAACCTAACCTAACCTAACCTAACCTAACCTAACCTAACCTAACCTAACCTAACCTAACCTAACCTAACCTAACCTAACCTAACCTAACCTAACCTAACCTAACCTAACCTAACCTAACCTAACCTAACCTAACCTAACCTAACCTAACCTAACCTAACCTAACCTAACCTAACCTAACCTAACCTAACCTAACCTAACCTAACCTAACCTAACCTAACCTAACCTAACCTAACCTAACCTAACCTAACCTAACCTAACCTAACCTAACCTAACCTAACCTAACCTAACCTAACCTAACCTAACCTAACCTAACCTAACCTAACCTAACCTAACCTAACCTAACCTAACCTAACCTAACCTAACCTAACCTAACCTAACCTAACCTAACCTAACCTAACCTAACCTAACCTAACCTAACCTAACCTAACCTAACCTATCCTAACCTAACCTAACCTAACCTAACCTAACCTAACCTAACCTAACCTAACCTAACCTTAACCTAACCTAACCTAACCTAACCTAACCTAACCTAACCTAACCTAACCTAACTAACCTAACCTAACCTAACCTAACCTAACCTAACCTAACCTAACCTAACCTAACCTAACCTAACCTAACCTAACCTAACCTAACCTAACCTAACCTACCTTAACCTAACCTAACCTAACCTAACCTAACCTAACCTAACCTAACCTAACCTAACCTAACCTAACCTAACCTAACCTAACCTAACCTAACCTAACCTAACCTAACCTAACCTAACCTAACCTAACCTAACCTAACCTAACCCTAACTAACCTAACCTAACCTAACCTAACCTAACCTAACCTAACCTAACCTAACCTAACCTAACCTAACCTAACCTAACCTAACCTAACCTAACCTAACCTAACCTAACCTAACCTAACCTAACCTAACCTAACCTAACCTAACCTAACCTAACCTAACCTAACCTAACCTAACCTAACCTAACCTAACCTAACCTAACCTAACCTAACCTAACCTAACCTAACCTAACCTAACCTAACCTAACCTAACCTACCTAACCTAACCTAACCTAACCTAACCTAACCTACCTAACCTAACCTAACCTAACCTAACCTAACCTAACCTAACCTAACCTAAACCTAACCTAACCTAACCTAACCTACCTAACCTAACTAACCTAACCTAACCTAACCTAACCTAACCTAACCTAACTAACCTAACCTAACCTAACCTAACCTAACCTAACCTAACCTAACCTAACCTAACCTAACCTAACCTAACCTAACCTAACCTAACCTACCTAACCTAACCTAACCTAACCTAACCTAACCTAACCTAACCTAACCTAACCTAACCTAACCTAACCTAACCTAACCTAACCTAACCTAACCTAACCTAACCTAACCTAACCTAACTAACCTAACCTAACCTAACCTAACCTAACCTAACCTAACCTAACCTAACCTACCTAACCTAACCTAACCTAACCTAACCTAACCTAACCTAACCTAACCTAACCTAACCTAACCTAACTAACCTAACCTAACCTAACCTAACCTAACCTAACCTAACCTAACCTAACCTAACCTAACCTAACCTAACCTAACCTAACCTAACCTAACCTAACCTAACCTAACCTAACCTAACCTAACCTAACCTAACCTAACCTAACCTAACCTAACCTAACCTAACCTAACCTAACCTAACCTAACCTAACTAACCTAACCTAACCTAACCTAACCTAACCTAACCTAACCTAACCTAACCTAACCTAACCTAACCTAACCTAACCTAACCTAACCTAACCTAACCTAACTAACCTAACCTAACCTAACCTAACCTAACCTAACCTAACCTAACCTAACCTAACCTAACCTAACCTAACCTAACCTAACCTAACCTAACCTAACCTAACCTAACCTAACCTAACCTAACCTAACCTAACCTAACTAACCTAACCTAACCTAACCTAACCTAACCTAACCTAACCTAACCTAACCTAACCTAACCTAACCTAACCCTAACCTAACTAACCTAACCTAACCTAACCTAACCTAACCTAACCTAACCTAACCTACCTAACCTAACCTAACCTAACCTAACCTAACCTAACCTAACCTAACCTAACCTAACCTAACCTAACCTAACCTAACCTAACCTAACCTACTAACCTAACCTAACCTAACCTAACCTAACCTAACCTAACCTAACCTAACCTAACCTAACCTAACCTAACCTAACTAACCTAACCTAACCTAACCTAACTAACCTAACCTAACCTAACCTAACCTAACCTAACCTAACCTAACCTAACCTAACCTAACCTAACCTAACCTAACCTAACCTAACCTAACCTAACCTAACCTAACCTAACCTAACCTAACCTAACCTAACCTAACCTAACCTAACCTAACCTAACCTAACCTAACCTAACCTAACCTAACCTAACCTACAACCTAACCTAACCTAACCTAACCTAACCTAACCTAACCTAACCTAACCTAACCTAACCTAACCTAACCTAACTAACCTAACCTAACCTAACCTAACCTAACCTAACCTACCTAACCTAACCTAACCTAACCTAACCTAACCTAACCTAACCTAACCTAACCTAACCTAACCTAACCTAACCTAACCTAACCTAACCTAACCTAACCTAACCTAACCTAACCTAACCTAACCTAACCTAACCTAACCTAACCTAACCTACCTAACCTAACCTAACCTAACCTAACCTAACCTAACCTAACCTAACCTAACCTAACCTAACCTAACCTAACCTAACCTAACCTACCTAACCTAACCTAACCTAACCTAACCTAACCTAACCTAACCTAACCTAACCTAACCTAACCTAACCTAACCTAACCTAACCTAACCTAACCTAACCTAACCTAACCTAACCTAACCTAACCTAACCTAACCTAACCTAACCTAACCTAACCTAACCTAACCTAACCTAACCTAACCTACCTAACCTAACCTAACCTAACCTAACCTAACCTAACCTAACCTAACCTAACCTAACCTACCTAACCTAACCTAACCTAACCTAACCTAACCTAACCTAACCTAACCTAACCTAACCTAACCTAACCTAACCTAACCTAACCTAACCATTCGCGCTCCAACTGCGACCCGGAGCGGCCAGAAATAAAGTCTCTCTCCACGGAAAAATTCCGAAAAATTGCAAAAAGTGATCGTATCAAAGTGTGTTATACATCAAAAGAAGCGGGCTTACGAGCTGCACACGTGTGTGAAATCGGTTTTTTCGATAAGTGAAGTTTTGAACGAGATATCACAAAAATAGTGAAATTGTGAAAAATTTTAAGTTCGGAGGCAGATATCTCTGGCGTTTCAGTGGTCACCCACTGTTTTTCAACTGCTCCAAGGAAGGCCTTGTTGAGCACTACACAGAGGCGTTTCGTTTGGATTTTTCCCTGGCACACACGCCGAGAAATAAGCAGAAAAACAAGAACCACGTGGCCACGAGGTCATTGAAGGAGACCAGCTGGGTGCCGGGTGTTGCTGCAGAAAACCGGAGGACGTTGCAGGGAAGCTGGAGGCACTTCAAAAATCTCTCTAAGTTAAGTGGTCTCAGAGAAACAAGGTTTTTAATTTTTGTGCGGTTGAGATATATTTTCTAAAATCATTTACTCTTAATCTGCAGCGACGACCTACCCTTAAATTTTAACCATAGATTCTCCATTCCATACCCTATTAGATGTCATTTTTATTTTAATTTTTACATATTTGGTTTCGAAGTTATAAATTTTTCTAAATCTAGGTCAACTGCAAATAGCAAAAAACCCTTGTTTCTCTAAAACGGTGAGAGATATCAGATTTATATCATCACCTTGTGTATCTAACGTAGTTAGATACCCAAAAATCATATTTTTTGTGTCTTGCATACATCCCCCCCCCTTACTCAAAGCCCCCCCCCTTGTTTAAAAAGTGTTTTTGGCAAGTTTTGTTTAGAAATTTATTTCGATCCGTATTGTCTATAGTTGCATTATAGTTATTGTTAAATATTACCTTAAAAAATTTTATTCTTCCCCCCCCCCTCCTTCCCCCCCATCAAGCAGAGTGTATAATACCTAAAGTAATAACATTTTTTCCAAATTTAAAATTGCTGTCGTATAGTCCACTATTTCTCAAATTTTGTCATAAATATTCCTCACCCCCTACCCCTCTCTACCTCCCTCCACAGATTTTCAAACTTTAAATTGTAAATATCTCGGAAACGGGAAGAGATAGACACATTTTGACGAAAAATTGTATTTTAGATTTATCTAAAATACAGACTTGCTTGTCTTCCTTTTGCGTTTCATAAAGTTTGAAAATACCACCCCCGCCCAACCCCTAAATTTTAAGGTCCTGTAGCTTCTAAACGGTAGCTCCAAATTGGACGCGGATTTTTATATTAGACATAAGAAAATTAGATTTAAGATTAATTGACCGCAACTTGACTCTACATAGAGTAGAAATTTTGTGTATATGTACATGTTCGTGACTTTATTTAACAAAGCTCATTTTGAAGCGGTTTTTATTAACAGTTGGCCTTTTTTTTGGCCACTACATTGAGACGGACTCTAGGTAGAGTACTTTACATTGACTCCTGTTTCTCTTTTTCATACTTACCCTGCTTACCTGGGTTAACAGTGAAGTAGTTTCTTCGCACACTGTTGGCTCTACAAACACCATCTAAAACAGAAAGAAAAGAAAGTTAGTGATATATTTACATTGACTCTTACCCTTACTTGTGCTGTGGCTGGCCGTCGAAACACCATCTGAAAAAGAGAAAACAAATTATTTACCTATATTTTACAACTTATACAAACATTTTAATTCCAATTTACAACTTTTACAAAATTACTTTACCTCTAAATTCTAGCTATTAAGGCTTTGCTTGATTATTATTTACTACACGACCCTCTGACAACTCCTAAAGATGCTCGGCATCCGCACTCCAGTTAAGGGGCAACAAGCGGAAACAAAAGATCCTCAGAACCGATCAGCATCTGAGTGCATACCGAAAGTGACCCCTGAAGAAAGATCAAGTCCCGTAAAGGCACCGAGCGTTCGGAAGAGTATTGGAGAGTGGGAGTCTGGGAAACCAGACTCCATCCCAAGCCTAAATCCCGCCTAAAAAGGCTGAGCTGGTGGGACTCCCCAAAGCCAGGATTGCGCTTTCGCAAGCCAGCAAAGCTGGAGCTAAGGTCTCAGTGGAGGAAGCAGCAGGGAGCCCACCAACGCAGCCAAGTCTGAAATACACGGACCGGTTGATGGAGGCGAGGGCTTGTGTAGCCAAGGCTAAGCTTAATCTGTCGAATTCGCGAAACACGAAGACGGAGATTAAGACCGAGGTTATACACGCCATTGAGAGACTATATCAGCTGGTAAAGGAGTCTGAACAGTGAAGGGACAGGGAAAGAAACAGGTAGCAAAGGAGGCGGAACCGGAAAGGGAGAAGGAACCAGAGAAGGAAAAGGCAGAAACAGAGCTGATAAGAAGAATAGAAGAGCACACAAAACTCATAAAAGAAAACAGTGAAAAAATGGAGAGACTGCAGGAGACGTTAGAAAGGCAGACCTATGCGAGTGTGGCGGCGGTTCAACCGAGAAGACAGTTCCCGGAGCACACCGCGCTGCACTCAATAGTTGTCACAGCCAAGGATGAAACGGAAACAGGAGAGGACGTCTTAAACAGAATAAGGAAGGTGGTCAACGCTAAGGACGGGGATGTGACTGTGGAAAGAGTGAGGAAAGCGAAGGACAGGAAGGTGATTGTGGGGTGCAGGACGGTGGAAGAAAGCAGAAAGTCAAGGAAAGGCTCAGGAGCGCTGAGGAGCACCTCAGTGTCCAAGAGGTACAAAACAAGGACCGCTAGTCATCTTCAGAGATGTACTAGCGTGTAACACAGATAAGGACGTCCTCAGCGCTCTCTGGAAGCAAAACCCCCGAGTGCTAAAGGAGCTGCGGGAAGAAGAAAATAAGACCGAAATCCTGTACAAGAAGCGCACTCGAAACCCCCAAACCAACCACATCATCATGAGGGTGTCTCCCAAAGTCTGGCAACGCCTGGTCCATGCAGAGACCGTCAAGATAGACCTCCACGGGTGAGAGTGATGGACCAGTCTCCACTGGTCCAGTGTTCACCTCTGCCTCGGATACGGTCACGGGAGACGGTTCTGCAAGGAGACCATAGAGAAGTGCAGCCATTGTGGGGGACCCCACATGAGGTCCGAATGCGCGGACTGGCTTTCCGGCTCCTCACCATCGTGTTGTAACTGCATGCACGCAAAGCATGACAGAGTAGACCACAACGCGTTCAGCAGTGAATGCCCCATTCGCCAGAAATGGGACAGGCTCGCCCGGGCCACAGTAGCACACCAATGCTAAAGTGGTACCAAGCACACAAACCTCCTCAGCTAGCGCAAAGGCCTACCTCATAGCCCAAGCGAATCTGCAACGCAAACAACTCGCAACGCAAGAAATTATGCTTGAGGCTAGCAAGAAAAGGATGGCCTTTGCGCTGCTCCAGGAGCCCTACGTCGGTGCAATAGGCAAAATGAGGGACTACGGAGGAGCCAGGATCTTCCAGAACACAATGCCATGCAACGGTCCAGTCAAATCGGCTATTGCCGTGTTTGATAATGACATGGACGTGATCCTCATACCTGATCTCACCACGAACAACATCGTCGTGGTGAAAGTCAAAACAAGTGCCTGGGAGATCGTGGTTGTTTCGTATTACTTCGAGCCTGAACACACCGACATTGAGCCATACCTGGAGCAGCTGAGGAAGATCCAAAGGCAAACCAGACCGAGAAGCCTTATACTAGGGGGCGACGCGAACGCTAAGAGTACCTGGTGGGGAAGCGGGAAAGTGGACCAGAAAGGAGAAGACTTGGCCGGTACGCTAGAGGAAATGAACTTGCAGGTACTCAACGAAGGTAACGTGCCCACCTTTGATACTATCAGGGGCAATAAGTCATACACCAGCTCTGTGGACGTTACGGCATGCACACTCGGGATGCTAAGCCTGGTGGAAGACTGGCGAGTAAACGAGGGAATGATAAGCTCGGACCACAACACCATCACATTTAAATTAAGATTGGAAAAAGCAAAGGGTATAGACATTAAAAGATCAACAAGAGTTTACAATACCAAAAAAGCAAATTGGAGCAAGTTTCATAGCAAACTGACCCAATTGTTTCAAGAAAATAATATAAATTTAGAATATACAGGTAAAATTAGCAATAAACTAGAACTAGAGCAAACAATAATAATGTACATAAATAAAATAACAGAAGCAACAAACGAATCAATACCAAAAAAGAAAGAAAATAGCAAACTTACCCTGCCGTGGTGGTCCGAAGAAATCGAAAAGCTGAAGAATGAAGTCGCCACCCGAAAGCGTCGAATCCGATGTGCAGCGCCGGTCCGAAGGCAGAAAGTCGTCGATGAGTACCTGCAAGCAAAAGAAACATATGAGAACAGAGCCAAAGAAGCACAAGTTAAGAGCTGGAAAGAGTTTTGTGAAAAACAAGATAAGGAAGGACTATGGGAGGGTATCTACAGGGTAATTGGACGAACAACAAAACGGCAGGAGGATGATCCCCTGACGAAGGATGGAAGAGCGATAAGCCCGTACGAATCTGCAAAGCTCCTAGCAGAAACGTTCTACCCGGAGGACATAGAAAACAAGGACAATGAGGACCACCGACGAATCCGTAGAGAAGCTAACCAAGTAAACGACTGGGTTCATGATGAGAAGCATGACCCACCGTTTACAATGCATGAGCTAAGATTCGCGGTCAAGACCTTCAATCCCAAGAAAGCCCCGGGAGGAGACGGCCTGACCTCTGATATCTGCAGCGAGGCCATAGCACACGATCCGGAAGTATTCCTCACTCTTGCAAACAAATGCCTGGAACTGCAGCACTTCCCGACCATCTGGAAGGAGGCTGTAGTAGTGGTCTTGAGGAAACCGGGAAAAAGCGACTACACCAATCCTAAATCATACAGGCCTATAGGTCTGCTGCCTGTTATGGGAAAGGTGTTAGAGAAGATGATCGTTGGGCGTGTGAAGTGGCACTTGATCCCAAAGATGAGTGTTCGGCAGTATGGTTTCATGCCCCAAAGAAGTACCGAAGACTCCCTCTATGATCTGATCAACTACGTACGCACTAAGCGAGATCAGAAAAAACTTGTCACGATGATATCGCTAGACATAGAGGGAGCCTTCGATAACGCTTGGTGGCCCGCAATACGAGTCAGACTGGCCGAAGAGGATTGTCCCGTAAACATAAGGAGGGTCGTGGATAGTTATTTTACGGATAGAAAGGTCAAATTGCGCTATGCGGGTCGGGAATTCGTAAAGAACACAAAAAAAGGCTGCGTCCAGGGATCAATAGGAGGCCCAATACTCTGGAACCTTCTATTGGACCCTCTTTTAAAAGGGCTCGAAAGTAGGAATGACTACTGTCAAGCTTTCGCTGACGATGTGGTCCTGGTGTTCGCCGGAGATACGGCACTGGAGGTGCAAAGACAGGCCAATGCCGCCCTCGCCTATGTTCAGGAGTGGGGTGTCAAAAACAAGTTAAGGTTTGCGCCACATAAAACCAACGCGATGGTGATTACCAGAAAACTTAAATTTGACACACCACTGCTGAAGATGGGTGGGATCGACATAGGCATGTCCACAGACATTAAGATCCTGGGGCTTACAATAGACAGCAAGCTTACTTTCAACAATCACGTGGTAAACGTGTGCAAAAAAGCACTTAACATCTATAAGCAGCTGTCTAGAGCCGCCAGGATCAGCTGGGGTCTCCACCCGGAAGTTATCCGTACCATCTACGTAGCAACGGTGGAGCCAGTTATAATGTACGCCGCCAGTGTCTGGGCGCAGGAAACCGAGAAATTGGGAGTCCAAAAGCACCTAAATGCCGTCCAACGAGGCTTCGCCCAAAAGTTGAGCAGGGCTTACCGCACCGTATCCCTAAACTCGGCGCTGGTGCTGTCTGGACTACTCCCGCTTGACTTGAGGATACAGGAGGCAGCTGCCTTGTACGAGGCCAAGCGGGGGAAGTCTCAGCCGGCACTAGGAGATAGGGAGGTAGAGAAGATGGTGCGATTCGCCAAGACCCCTCACCCGGCAGACCATATGAGCCTGGAGTTCATAAACTTGGTAGACCAAACCGATGTAGACCATCACAATAACCAGGCAGTCAACATTTACACAGATGGCAGCAAAATTGAGGGTAAGGTCGGAGCGGCCCTAACCGTAAGAGAAGGTGAAGCCGAGATTAAAACCCTCAAAATAAAGCTGGAATCATACTGCACGGTCTACCAAGCAGAACTCCTGGCCATATGCAAAGCCACGGGGGAGATTCTCAAGCGCTCCGAGGCAAGCTTCGGAATATACAGTGATAGTCGCGCAGCATTGGAAACAGTGACGAATCCAAGCTCTATCCACCCTCTAGCCGTGGAGGTCCGTCAAAACCTAAGGACCATCAAAATCCAGAATAAAGTAGTTTCTTTATTCTGGATTAAAGCCCATGCTGGACTGGAGGGAAATGAGAGAGCAGATCAGTTGGCCAAAGACGCAGCACTAAAACTTAAACGAAGACCCGACTACGACTTCTGCCCCGTTTCATTTGTCAAGCGAC
>CASGFO010000002.1:207500-212500 GCA_949316285.1 Eupithecia subumbrata | reverse complement strand
AACCTAACCTAACCTAACCTAACCTAACCTAACCTAACCTAACCTAACCTAACCTAACCTAACCTAACCTAACCTAACCTAACCTAACCTAACCTAACCTAACCTAACCTAACCTAACCTAACCTAACCTAACCTAACCTAACCTAACCTAACCTAACCTAACCTAACCTAACCTAACCTAACCTAACCTAACCTAACCTAACCTAACCTAACCTAACCTAACCTAACCTAACCTAACCTAACCTAACCTAACCTAACCTAACCTAACCTAACCTAACCTAACCTAACCTAACCTAACCTAACCTAACCTAACCTAACCTAACCTAACCTAACCTAACCTAACCTAACCTAACCTAACCTAACCTAACCTAACCTAACCTAACCTAACCTAACCTAACCTAACCTAACCTAACCTAACCTAACCTAACCTAACCTAACCTAACCTAACCTAACCTAACCTAACCTAACCTAACCTAACCTAACCTAACCTAACCTAACCTAACCTAACCTAACCTAACCTAACCTAACCTAACCTAACCTAACCTAACCTAACCTAACCTAACCTAACCTAACCTAACCTAACCTAACCTAACCTAACCTAACCTAACCTAACCTAACCTAACCTAACCTAACCTAACCTAACCTAACCTAACCTAACCTAACCTAACCTAACCTAACCTAACCTAACCTAACCTAACCTAACCTAACCTAACCTAACCTAACCTAACCTAACCTAACCTAACCTAACCTAACCTAACCTAACCTAACCTAACCTAACCTAACCTAACCTAACCTAACCTAACCTAACCTAACCTAACCTAACCTAACCTAACCTAACCTAACCTAACCTAACCTAACCTAACCTAACCTAACCTAACCTAACCTAACCTAACCTAACCTAACCTAACCTAACCTAACCTAACCTAACCTAACCTAACCTAACCTAACCTAACCTAACCTAACCTAACCTAACCTAACCTAACCTAACCTAACCTAACCTAACCTAACCTAACCTAACCTAACCTAACCTAACCTAACCTAACCTAACCTAACCTAACCTAACCTAACCTAACCTAACCTAACCTAACCTAACCTAACCTAACCTAACCTAACCTAACCTAACCTAACCTAACCTAACCTAACCTAACCTAACCTAACCTAACCTAACCTAACCTAACCTAACCTAACCTAACCTAACCTAACCTAACCTAACCTAACCTAACCTAACCTAACCTAACCTAACCTAACCTAACCTAACCTAACCTAACCTAACCTAACCTAACCTAACCTAACCTAACCTAACCTAACCTAACCTAACCTAACCTAACCTAACCTAACCTAACCTAACCTAACCTAACCTAACCTAACCTAACCTAACCTAACCTAACCTAACCTAATACTAAGACCTAATACGAGGAAAGCAAAAGATAGGAAAGTTATAGTTGGCTGTAGAACCGAAGAAGAGAGAAAAAAGATAAAAGAGAGACTTGAAAACCCGGAGACCCACCTAAATGTCGAAGAAATAAAGAACAAGGACCCTCTTCTGATCCTCAGGGACGTCCTACAGTTCAACAGTGACGAAGATATCACAAACGCCCTGAGGAATCAGAATGGAAGTATATTCGAGAGACTCGACAAGGAGGACAACAGGGTGGAAATCCGCTATAGGAAGAAGACAAGGAACCAACACACGTGTCATGTAGTCCTCAGAGTGTCCCCCAAAATATGGAACCGGATGATCGATGCAGGAGACGTTCGCATTGATCTGCAAAGAATCAAAGTGGCTGACCAGTCACCGTTAGTGCAATGCTCGCTGTGCCTGGGGTATGGGCACGGCAGACGATTCTGCAAGACAACGGTGGAAAAGTGCAGCCACTGCGGGGGACCCCATATGAGGGCTGAATGTGCTGATTGGCTTGCCGGAGTAGCCCCGTCGTGCTGTAACTGCAGGCATGCGAGAATGGACACGGCAGACCACAACGCCTTCTCACAGGAATGCCCAGTTAGAAGGAAATGGGATAGCTTGGCACGAGCCACTATAGCATACTGCTAAGGGCGCCCCCAGCGATAAAGTGGCACCAAACAGAGGCCCCCCAACCAATGAAAAAGCATTTCTAGTAGTCCAAGCAAACCTCCAAAGAAAAGATCTAGCAACCACTGAACTGATTATCGAAGCTAGCAAGAGGAAAATGGCATTTGCGCTGCTGCAGGAGCCGTATGTGGGAGGGGTCAAAAGGATGAAGGACTATCGTGGAGCGAGAATATTTCAGAGCACTAGTCAAGGAGAAGGGACAGTAAAGGCTGCAGTAGCCGTTTTCGACCACGACATAGATGCCATACTGTGCCCAGAATTCACCACAAATAACATCGTTGTGGTGAAGATTCGGACTAGTGCTTGGGAGATTACCGTGGTGTCCTTCTACTTCGAACCAGACCAGCCCATACAGCCATACCTGGAGCAGCTCAAAAAGATAACAGAGAAACTTGGACCTAGAAAAATCATCATGGGAGGTGACTCTAACGCAAAAAGTAATTGGTGGGGTAGCCGAAAGATCGACCACAGGGGGGAAGAAATGTCAGGAGCCATAGAGGACATGAGCCTGCAGGTACTCAACAATGGAAACACTCCCACGTTCGACACTATTAGAGGAGGAAAAGCATACACCAGCTATGTTGATATAACGATCTGCTCCGTGGACATGCTTGATCTGGCGGAAGACTGGAAAGTCAGAGATGACTTAGTAAGTTCGGACCACAACGGCATCACTTTTAATATTAGGCTGCAGAAAGCAAAAGGTATAAGTATAAGTAGAACCACTAGAATTTACAATACAAAAAAAGCAAATTGGACCCAGTTTCATGAGAAACTGGGCCAATTTAAACAAGATAATAATTTAAACATAACAGATATAGACAAAATTGAAAATAAAGTAGAATTAGAAAGAATTGTAAAAAAATATATTAGCACTTTAACACAGACATGCATAGAAACAATACCCAAAAAGAAAATAAATGAAATACTTACCTCGCCGTGGTGGTCCGAAGAACTCGCGAAGCTGAAGAAGGTAGCCACCACCATGAAACGCCGGATCAGATGCGCAGCCCCAGTCCGCCGAGCGAAAGTCGTTGATGAGTACCTGCGGGCAAAAGAAAGATATGAAAGTGAGGTGCAGAAAGCTAAAACAGAAAGCTGGAAGGGGTTTTGTGAAAAGCAGGACAAGGAAGGCATGTGGGAAGGGATATATCGAGTGATAGGGAGGACAATGAAAAGGCATGAAGATATTCCCCTGGCAAGAGACGGAAAAGACTTGAGCCCAAGAGAATCTGCAGAGATGCTTGCCGAAACATTCTACCCAGAAGATAAAGAGGAGGATGACAATGGGGATCACCAGCGAATAAGGAAAGAAGCCGAACAAGTAAATGGGATGGAACATGCTGAGAGTCATGATCCACCATTCACCCCTGAAGAGGTTAAAGTCGCGGTGAATAGTTTTAACCCCAAAAAAGCTCCGGGTTCTGACGGTTTAACGGCGGACATATGTAAACAGGCGATCTCACAGGATCCGGAGTTTTACCTGTCACTGGCAAACAAATGCTTGGAACAAGGCCACTTTCCCAACATCTGGAAAGAGGCAACCGTGGTGGTACTTAGAAAACCAGGGAAAAACACATACACCGAGGCCAAATCATATAGGCCGATAGGTTTGCTGCCAGTGATGGGTAAAATTCTGGAAAAAATGATTGTCAGCAGGCTGAAGTACCATATTCTCCCTAAAATAAGCACCCGTCAGTACGGATTCATGCCACAACGAAGCACGGAAGACGCCCTCTATGTCCTCATGAAACATATCCGCGGCAAACTCGATGAGAAAAAACTTGTGACGTTAATATCACTGGACATAGAGGGGGCCTTCGATAGTGCATGGTGGCCCGCCATTAAAATCAGGCTGGCGGAAGAAAAGTGTCCTCCAAACATCAGGAGACTCGTTGATAGCTACCTAAGTTGTAGAAAGGTGCATGTCAGGTACGCGGGTGAAGAGGTCACCAGACAAACCACCAAGGGCTGCGTCCAGGGGTCGATCGGAGGTCCAATTCTTTGGAACTTGCTCCTGGACCCATTATTGAAGGAGCTGGAGCTGAGTGGGAACTACTGTCAGGCCTTCGCTGATGATGTTGTCTTGGTGTTTGAGGGAGAAACTGCACTGGAAATCGAAAGACAAGCGAATGCCACTCTCGCACATGTTCAGGAGTGGGGTGTCAGAAATAAGCTGAAGTTCGCACCTCATAAAACCAATGCGATGGTAATTACCAGGAAACTTAAGTATGACACTCCACGCCTCAGCATGGGCGGGATTGACATTGGCATGTCAGACGAAATCAAAATCCTGGGGCTCACATTAGACCATAAGCTGACGTTCAACGCCCACGCTGCAAACGTTTGCAAAAAGGCGTTGAACGTTTACAAATTGAACGTTTACAAACAGCTATCTAGAGCCGCCAGGGTCAGTTGGGGTTTGAATCCGGAAGTGATACGCAGCATATACAACGCCGCAGTTGAGCCCATCATCCTGTATGCGGCCAGCGTCTGGGCACCTGCGACCGAAAAACTGGGCATGCAAAAACACCTAAACGCTGTCCAGCGAGGTTTTGCCCAGAAACTGTGTAAAGCTTACCGGACCGTCTCCCTTAACTCGGCATTAGTGCTGGCCGGAATCCTGCCACTCGACCTTAGATTACAGGAGGCAGCCGCCCTGTATGAGGCAAAGAGAGGAGTCCCCCGACCAGCACTAGGAGATAGGGAGGTGGAAAAAATGGCGACTTTTGCTGATTCCCCTCATCCTGCTGAGCATATGAACCTCCAATTCGTATGCCTGGAAGACCAAGAGCAGGTGAACATTCACAGCGGTCACGCAGTCCGAATGTTCACGGACGGTAGTAAAATTGAGGGCAAGGTCGGAGCGGCATTGTCCGTATGGAACATGTCAGCCGAGACTAAAACC
>CASGFO010000002.1:187500-205000 GCA_949316285.1 Eupithecia subumbrata | reverse complement strand
ACCTAACCTAACCTAACCTAACCTAACCTAACCTAACCTAACCTAACCTAACCTAACCTAACCTAACCTAACCTAACCTAACCTAACCTAACCTAACCTAACCTAACCTAACCTAACCTAACCTAACCTAACCTAACCTAACCTAACCTAACCTAACCTAACCTAACCTAACCTAACCTAACCTAACCTAACCTAACCTAACCTAACCTAACCTAACCTAACCTAACCTAACCTAACCTAACCTAACCTAACCTAACCTAACCTAACCTAACCTAACCTAACCTAACCTAACCTAACCTAACCTAACCTAACCTAACCTAACCTAACCTAACCTAACCTAACCTAACCTAACCTAACCTAACCTAACCTAACCTAACCTAACCTAACCTAACCTAACCTAACCTAACCTAACCTAACCTAACCTAACCTAACCTAACCTAACCTAACCTAACCTAACCTAACCTAACCTAACCTAACCTAACCTAACCTAACCTAACCTAACCTAACCTAACCTAACCTAACCTAACCTAACCTAACCTAACCTAACCTAACCTAACCTAACCTAACCTAACCTAACCTAACCTAACCTAACCTAACCTAACCTAACCTAACCTAACCTAACCTAACCTAACCTAACCTAACCTAACCTAACCTAACCTAACCTAACCTAACCTAACCTAACCTAACCTAACCTAACCTAACCTAACCTAACCTAACCTAACCTAACCTAACCTAACCTAACCTAACCTAACCTAACCTAACCTAACCTAACCTAACCTAACCTAACCTAACCTAACCTAACCTAACCTAACCTAACCTAACCTAACCTAACCTAACCTAACCTAACCTAACCTAACCTAACCTAACCTAACCTAACCTAACCTAACCTAACCTAACCTAACCTAACCTAACCTAACCTAACCTAACCTAACCTAACCTAACCTAACCTAACCTAACCTAACCTAACCTAACCTAACCTAACCTAACCTAACCTAACCTAACCTAACCTAACCTAACCTAACCTAACCTAACCTAACCTAACCTAACCTAACCTAACCTAACCTAACCTAACCTAACCTAACCTAACCTAACCTAACCTAACCTAACCTAACCTAACCTAACCTAACCTAACCTAACCTAACCTAACCTAACCTAACCTAACCTAACCTAACCTAACCTAACCTAACCTAACCTAACCTAACCTAACCTAACCTAACCTAACCTAACCTAACCTAACCTAACCTAACCTAACCTAACCTAACCTAACCTAACCTAACCTAACCTAACCTAACCTAACCTAACCTAACCTAACCTAACCTAACCTAACCTAACCTAACCTAACCTAACCTAACCTAACCTAACCTAACCTAACCTAACCTAACCTAACCTAACCTAACCTAACCTAACCTAACCTAACCTAACCTAACCTAACCTAACCTAACCTAACCTAACCTAACCTAACCTAACCTAACCTAACCTAACCTAACCTAACCTAACCTAACCTAACCTAACCTAACCTAACCTAACCTAACCTAACCTAACCTAACCTAACCTAACCTAACCTAACCTAACCTAACCTAACCTAACCTAACCTAACCTAACCTAACCTAACCTAACCTAACCTAACCTAACCTAACCTAACCTAACCTAACCTAACCTAACCTAACCTAACCTAACCTAACCTAACCTAACCTAACCTAACCTAACCTAACCTAACCTAACCTAACCTAACCTAACCTAACCTAACCTAACCTAACCTAACCTAACCTAACCTAACCTAACCTAACCTAACCTAACCTAACCTAACCTAACCTAACCTAACCTAACCTAACCTAACCTAACCTAACCTAACCTAACCTAACCTAACCTAACCTAACCTAACCTAACCTAACCTAACCTAACCTAACCTAACCTAACCTAACCTAACCTAACCTAACCTAACCTAACCTAACCTAACCTAACCTAACCTAACCTAACCTAACCTAACCTAACCTAACCTAACCTAACCTAACCTAACCTAACCTAACCTAACCTAACCTAACCTAACCTAACCTAACCTAACCTAACCTAACCTAACCTAACCTAACCTAACCTAACCTAACCTAACCTAACCTAACCTAACCTAACCTAACCTAACCTAACCTAACCTAACCTAACCTAACCTAACCTAACCTAACCTAACCTAACCTAACCTAACCTAACCTAACCTAACCTAACCTAACCTAACCTAACCTAACCTAACCTAACCTAACCTAACCTAACCTAACCTAACCTAACCTAACCTAACCTAACCTAACCTAACCTAACCTAACCTAACCTAACCTAACCTAACCTAACCTAACCTAACCTAACCTAACCTAACCTAACCTAACCTAACCTAACCTAACCTAACCTAACCTAACCTAACCTAACCTAACCTAACCTAACCTAACCTAACCTAACCTAACCTAACCTAACCTAACCTAACCTAACCTAACCTAACCTAACCTAACCTAACCTAACCTAACCTAACCTAACCTAACCTAACCTAACCTAACCTAACCTAACCTAACCTAACCTAACCTAACCTAACCTAACCTAACCTAACCTAACCTAACCTAACCTAACCTAACCTAACCTAACCTAACCTAACCTAACCTAACCTAACCTAACCTAACCTAACCTAACCTAACCTAACCTAACCTAACCTAACCTAACCTAACCTAACCTAACCTAACCTAACCTAACCTAACCTAACCTAACCTAACCTAACCTAACCTAACCTAACCTAACCTAACCTAACCTAACCTAACCTAACCTAACCTAACCTAACCTAACCTAACCTAACCTAACCTAACCTAACCTAACCTAACCTAACCTAACCTAACCTAACCTAACCTAACCTAACCTAACCTAACCTAACCTAACCTAACCTAACCTAACCTAACCTAACCTAACCTAACCTAACCTAACCTAACCTAACCTAACCTAACCTAACCTAACCTAACCTAACCTAACCTAACCTAACCTAACCTAACCTAACCTAACCTAACCTAACCTAACCTAACCTAACCTAACCTAACCTAACCTAACCTAACCTAACCTAACCTAACCTAACCTAACCTAACCTAACCTAACCTAACCTAACCTAACCTAACCTAACCTAACCTAACCTAACCTAACCTAACCTAACCTAACCTAACCTAACCTAACCTAACCTAACCTAACCTAACCTAACCTAACCTAACCTAACCTAACCTAACCTAACCTAACCTAACCTAACCTAACCTAACCTAACCTAACCTAACCTAACCTAACCTAACCTAACCTAACCTAACCTAACCTAACCTAACCTAACCTAACCTAACCTAACCTAACCTAACCTAACCTAACCTAACCTAACCTAACCTAACCTAACCTAACCTAACCTAACCTAACCTAACCTAACCTAACCTAACCTAACCTAACCTAACCTAACCTAACCTAACCTAACCTAACCTAACCTAACCTAACCTAACCTAACCTAACCTAACCTAACCTAACCTAACCTAACCTAACCTAACCTAACCTAACCTAACCTAACCTAACCTAACCTAACCTAACCTAACCAAAGAGTCCAAAGAGAGCACCCGGGGGCGACGGGCTCACGCTGGACATCTGTCTCCGGGCCTACAGATGCGACAAAGCCCTACTTGTAGGGCTGTTTTCGCAGTGCCTCCGTTTGGGTTGTTTCCCGAGATCGTGGAAGGCGGCGACTATAAAGGTGATCCCTAAGCCGGGCAGAGAGACCTACACCACTCCTAAGTCCTATAGGCCTATTGGGCTTCTTCCGGTCTTCGGGAAGATGCTTGAGAAGCTATTCGTTAATAGGTTGCAGTGGCAGCTCGGCAAGGAGAGCAGGCTGAGCCCCTTCCAGTACGGATTCACTCCGCAGCGGAGCGCCGAGGACGCTCTTTTCGATGCCATGTCCGTTGTTCGTGCTAGCCTGGAACAAAAGAAAATAATTGTATTAGTTTCTTTAGACATAGAAGGGGCATTTGATAACGCTTGGTGGCCCGCGATTTTCGAACAGCTTAGGGCTACTAATGTTGACGTCGAGGTAGCGCGCCTTATTTTGAGTTACCTCTCTGAGCGGAGCATCAAACTAAAATATGCGGGGCAAGAAGCTTATAGAGATACCAATAAGGGTTGTATTCAGGGGTCTACCTGTGGGCCTATCCTCTGGAACATCCTGCTGGAGCCGGTGCTAGAGCAGTCACAGTATGGAGGTGTCAGGGTTCAGGCTTTCGCGGATGACATTTTGATGATCGCAGCCGCGGCCGATGGGGTTGAGCTGGAGGGGATGTCACAGTATGGAGGTGTCAGGGTTCAGGCTTTCGCGGATGACATTTTGATGATCGCAGCCGCGGCCGATGGGGTTGAGCTGGAGGGGATGGTCAACCGGGCGCTGGCCGTGATCACGCAGTGGGGCGAAAACCTGAAACTGAGATTTGCTCCTGAGAAGACGCAAGCACTCTTGATCACCAAAAAGTTGAGATATCATTCTCCTAGGCTCGTGATGGCAGGTGTCCCCATAGCTTATGGATCTAGTCTCAGAATATTAGGATTAAGTATTGACCCTATTCTCAATTTTAGAAGGCACCTTGAGCTTGTAACCAACAAAGCTATTGCTTTCTACAAGGTGGTATCGAGAGCTGCACGTGCACAATGGGGTCTTAATTCTGATATTCTGAGATTGATTTATATCGCTGTGGTGGAGCCTACTATTCTGTACTCAGCGAGTTGCTGGGCGGATGTTTCAGATAGGAGGTATGCCGAAAAAATTTTAAATAGCCTTACAAGATCTTTTGCCATTAAAATAAGTAAAGCTCACCGCACAGTTTCCTTGGTGTCGAGTGTCCTGCTGTCGAGACTGTTGCCACTAACTATGAGATTAAAGGAGAATGCACTCATTTATAGGGCTAAAAGAGGGGAGCCATTGGCCGGGTTGCCGGGACGAAGCATGGAACTTAGGGAAAGTCCGTTTTCACTACCTCACCCTGCGGAGAGAAAACATGTAAGGTTCGGGCTCATCGAGTCTCAGGAGGAGGCGTTGAGCCTAGGGAATAATGGGCTAGTGCTGTACACAGATGGCAGTAAGCTTGAGGGCAGGGTTGGTGGTGCCGTCACCTGCTGGACAGGAGGTTGCGAGGTCCGCCATACTAGATTCCGCCTCGAGAACTATTGCAGTGTGTTTCAGGCGGAGCTTTGTGCGATTCTGCGGGCCCTTCAGATAGCCGAAGGTAGAGGGGAGTCTGCTTTTAGCATAGCGAGCGATTCTAGGTCGAGTCTTGAGGCAATCAGTGACCCCAATTCACTTCATCCCTTAGTGGCTGATATTAGGGAAAATATTTTAAGATTAGTTCAGGATAGGAAACACATAACTTTGTACTGGGTCAAGGCACACTGTGGGATAGAGGGCAATGAGAGAGCCGATGAGTTGGCAAAGCAGGCAGCTCTCAGTGATAGAAGACAACCATTCTATGACAAATACCCTCTGTCTTACGCTAAATGGCAGGTGAGATCGGAAAGCATTAATGATTGGCAACATGTATACAATACATCTCAAACAGGCAGTACTACTAAATTATTTTTCAAAAATGTTTCTCAAGCTTTCCAAACCTTGAGGAAAATCAGTCTAGACAACTTTTATGCACAAATTTTCACAGGTCACGGTGGCTTTAATTCCTATTTGTTTAGGTTTGCATTAACAGACTCTCCTCTATGCTCGTGTGGTGAAGATGTTAGTCAATCCGTGCAACACTTGCTCTTAGATTGCGCGCGGTTTGGATTGCTAAGACATGACTGTGAATGCGCCATGGATTCTGATATAAATGTTGATACTGTAGAACAGTTGATTCGGGACAACAATAACAGGCCTATCTTTTTGTCGTTCGCAAAGACTATTCTTCGCACGATTGGCAGGGAGAATGGGTCATTTTTGGAGGAGTAGCAGTGATAATTGTAGCATTCCTACCTTATCAGCTTCATTTTGAATAAATTCCTTTCATCTCCTTGTTCTCGGTGGGATCAGTTTCTTACCAGGTTGTTAGGGGACAGATATCCTCCGTTTGTATTGTTTTAATCAATAATTTTATTCAGGGGGTAGGGGTTTTTACAGTTTTCATTGTTTTGTTTTGTTTACAATTATTTTTGGGTTGTCTGACAGTCCCGAGATCTTGACATCGACAGTTGGGCTCTTGGATGGCCACACATGTCATAACATTTTACATCACGACATCTTGTCTGATCTCGTTTTGGTCAGGGGTTTCGAAAATAATACAAATTATATTATATTATTATTTCAAATAATTAATTTCTAATAAATTATTGTTTCTGCTTAAACCAAAGCTTAAGTTGGCTCGTATTTTGTGATAAGGATAATTTGTAGGTAATTAAAATTATTGTTTGTAAAATCACAGGGGCACATGGCAATAAATTCTGGTCTGGTCTGTTGTTGTGATACTAGGCCTGTGACTGGAGGACCATTCTTCAAAAATATAATGAAACTGATTTCTTCAACCTGCCCTCTCGGCAGCTATTTTATTTTTAATTTAATTTATTTTTTTAGATTATGTATATTTCTGTATTCACTGTAATTTTAATCTATTTGATTGTAAAATATAGGTGATGGAAAAAAAAAGAGGAAAGAAACAGTAAAAAAAAAAAAAAAAATTATAAAGAAATGAGAAAATAAAAGAGGGAAAAAAAATTATACTTTAACTATAAAAAAATGGAAAAAAAACGATAAAAAAAAATATTAAAAGAAATCAGATAAGGAGAAAGGAAATGAAGCATAGAAAGGAAAGATTGTTTTAAACTTAGTTTAAGAGTAAATTAAAAATTTCAAATAGTAATTATAAAATGAATTAAGGAAGTGGCAATAATACTTAATATTTGATTGATTTTATGTTCAAATTCTTATTTATTTGTCATGAAATAATACAATTTTATTTGGTAAAATTATATAATTTTCATCAACTACATTCATATTTTAATTGTATTCATCTTTTATATAATAATATTTTTACTGGCAAAGTAAATTGGCATTGTTTGGAAATCAAACAGTTGCACAGTTGAAAAATTAATATGTATCCATGTTATATTATAAACACATTTATATTTTTGAAATGTAAAATGTAGAAATTGAATTGTTATATTGCTATTTGTGTATAAGATAAAAATGTATGTTAATTTCTTTTTGTGTGTGATTGGATGCATATGTGTGTGTGTGTGTGTGTGTGTGTGTGTGCGTGTGTGTGTGATTAAAGTTTTATATATCGTGTTTTGTTTTATTCCTTAGCAGGTAATTAATGTTGTTGCATTTAATAGCAACAGGTACCATAGGTAAAAAAGTAAAAGCAGACTAGCACACTCTCTGGTCAAATGATCAGATGAGTTAACTAGTTTGCAACATTCTAAAAAAAAAAAAAAAAAAACCTAACCTAACCTAACCTAACCTAACCTAACCTAACCTAACCTAACCTAACCTAACCTAACCTAACCTAACCTAACCTAACCTAACCTAACCTAACCTAACCTAACCTAACCTAACCTAACCTAACCTAACCTAACCTAACCTAACCTAACCTAACCTAACCTAACCTAACCTAACCTAACCTAACCTAACCTAACCTAACCTAACCTAACCTAACCTAACCTAACCTAACCTAACCTAACCTAACCTAACCTAACCTAACCTAACCTAACCTAACCTAACCTAACCTAACCTAACCTAACCTAACCTAACCTAACCTAACCTAACCTAACCTAACCTAACCTAACCTAACCTAACCTAACCTAACCTAACCTAACCTAACCTAACCTAACCTAACCTAACCTAACCTAACCTAACCTAACCTAACCTAACCTAACCTAACCTAACCTAACCTAACCTAACCTAACCTAACCTAACCTAACCTAACCTAACCTAACCTAACCTAACCTAACCTAACCTAACCTAACCTAACCTAACCTAACCTAACCTAACCTAACCTAACCTAACCTAACCTAACCTAACCTAACCTAACCTAACCTAACCTAACCTAACCTAACCTAACCTAACCTAACCTAACCTAACCTAACCTAACCTAACCTAACCTAACCTAACCTAACCTAACCTAACCTAACCTAACCTAACCTAACCTAACCTAACCTAACCTAACCTAACCTAACCTAACCTAACCTAACCTAACCTAACCTAACCTAACCTAACCTAACCTAACCTAACCTAACCTAACCTAACCTAACCTAACCTAACCTAACCTAACCTAACCTAACCTAACCTAACCTAACCTAACCTAACCTAACCTAACCTAACCTAACCTAACCTAACCTAACCTAACCTAACCTAACCTAACCTAACCTAACCTAACCTAACCTAACCTAACCTAACCTAACCTAACCTAACCTAACCTAACCTAACCTAACCTAACCTAACCTAACCTAACCTAACCTAACCTAACCTAACCTAACCTAACCTAACCTAACCTAACCTAACCTAACCTAACCTAACCTAACCTAACCTAACCTAACCTAACCTAACCTAACCTAACCTAACCTAACCTAACCTAACCTAACCTAACCTAACCTAACCTAACCTAACCTAACCTAACCTAACCTAACCTAACCTAACCTAACCTAACCTAACCTAACCTAACCTAACCTAACCTAACCTAACCTAACCTAACCTAACCTAACCTAACCTAACCTAACCTAACCTAACCTAACCTAACCTAACCTAACCTAACCTAACCTAACCTAACCTAACCTAACCTAACCTAACCTAACCTAACCTAACCTAACCTAACCTAACCTAACCTAACCTAACCTAACCTAACCTAACCTAACCTAACCTAACCTAACCTAACCTAACCTAACCTAACCTAACCTAACCTAACCTAACCTAACCTAACCTAACCTAACCTAACCTAACCTAACCTAACCTAACCTAACCTAACCTAACCTAACCTAACCTAACCTAACCTAACCTAACCTAACCTAACCTAACCTAACCTAACCTAACCTAACCTAACCTAACCTAACCTAACCTAACCTAACCTAACCTAACCTAACCTAACCTAACCTAACCTAACCTAACCTAACCTAACCTAACCTAACCTAACCTAACCTAACCTAACCTAACCTAACCTAACCTAACCTAACCTAACCTAACCTAACCTAACCTAACCTAACCTAACCTAACCTAACCTAACCTAACCTAACCTAACCTAACCTAACCTAACCTAACCTAACCTAACCTAACCTAACCTAACCTAACCTAACCTAACCTAACCTAACCTAACCTAACCTAACCTAACCTAACCTAACCTAACCTAACCTAACCTAACCTAACCTAACCTAACCTAACCTAACCTAACCTAACCTAACCTAACCTAACCTAACCTAACCTAACCTAACCTAACCTAACCTAACCTAACCTAACCTAACCTAACCTAACCTAACCTAACCTAACCTAACCTAACCTAACCTAACCTAACCTAACCTAACCTAACCTAACCTAACCTAACCTAACCTAACCTAACCTAACCTAACCTAACCTAACCTAACCTAACCTAACCTAACCTAACCTAACCTAACCTAACCTAACCTAACCTAACCTAACCTAACCTAACCTAACCTAACCTAACCTAACCTAACCTAACCTAACCTAACCTAACCTAACCTAACCTAACCTAACCTAACCTAACCTAACCTAACCTAACCTAACCTAACCTAACCTAACCTAACCTAACCTAACCTAACCTAACCTAACCTAACCTAACCTAACCTAACCTAACCTAACCTAACCTAACCTAACCTAACCTAACCTAACCTAACCTAACCTAACCTAACCTAACCTAACCTAACCTAACCTAACCTAACCTAACCTAACCTAACCTAACCTAACCTAACCTAACCTAACCTAACCTAACCTAACCTAACCTAACCTAACCTAACCTAACCTAACCTAACCTAACCTAACCTAACCTAACCTAACCTAACCTAACCTAACCTAACCTAACCTAACCTAACCTAACCTAACCTAACCTAACCTAACCTAACCTAACCTAACCTAACCTAACCTAACCTAACCTAACCTAACCTAACCTAACCTAACCTAACCTAACCTAACCTAACCTAACCTAACCTAACCTAACCTAACCTAACCTAACCTAACCTAACCTAACCTAACCTAACCTAACCTAACCTAACCTAACCTAACCTAACCTAACCTAACCTAACCTAACCTAACCTAACCTAACCTAACCTAACCTAACCTAACCTAACCTAACCTAACCTAACCTAACCTAACCTAACCTAACCTAACCTAACCTAACCTAACCTAACCTAACCTAACCTAACCTAACCTAACCTAACCTAACCTAACCTAACCTAACCTAACCTAACCTAACCTAACCTAACCTAACCTAACCTAACCTAACCTAACCTAACCTAACCTAACCTAACCTAACCTAACCTAACCTAACCTAACCTAACCTAACCTAACCTAACCTAACCTAACCTAACCTAACCTAACCTAACCTAACCTAACCTAACCTAACCTAACCTAACCTAACCTAACCTAACCTAACCTAACCTAACCTAACCTAACCTAACCTAACCTAACCTAACCTAACCTAACCTAACCTAACCTAACCTAACCTAACCTAACCAGTCTGCTCCCAGCGCTCGCCGCGAGAGCCACGAAAAAAGGCCGCTCCACGCCTAAAAAATCCGGAAAAATAGCAAAGTTGCTCCGATTTTACCGCAATTTTCGTTAAAGTGTGTGCAAAGTGGTCGTTTACATGTGAGAATAAGTGAAAGTGTGATCGCGCAAAAATTCAGACCAAATTTGGCCAAAAAACAGGAGTTTTTGCCAATTTGAGGTTAGAATTTCACAGTTTTCCTGATGCGCTGCCCAAACAAGCTCTGTAAGCTATAGTGTTTCTAAGCTTATTTTGTAGCTCCTTGTAAGGCCTACAAGGCGACACCTTTCACAGATTTTTACCACCTACCACTGCGAAGTTATTGCTATTTTTCCGAAAACCACGTGGCCACGTGCTCATCGATTCCTGCATAAATTAAAAGGTCTCTTTATGGTATTCTGTAGCGCCTAAAAAGTCCTACATAAAGCTGTTTTCTGATTTGGAATTGGTTGTTGTTTGGCTGAGATATAGGTACTTATATGGAAAAAACCACTTTTTCAAAACTTCTAACCTGTTTTAAAAAAGATCTTCAGCGACAACATACCGATTTTTTCATCTGAATAGCTAGACCATCACCTACAGTAGCACCTTGCGAATTTTCAGATTTTTCACATTAAATTCCACAGAGTTACAACCATTTTCAGGAAAACCACGTGGCACGTGGTCCTTGAAATTCGTGGCTGGCGAGTTCGACTCCCTACTCATAAGTTACTCGCTACATTAACGAAACATTTACCGTTTTCAGCTTCAAATTTGCTTCAGGGGTAGCTGAGATACACCCATTTTACTGTATCTCACCATTTCCCGGGATTATTGCTGAAAATTTCAGGAATTTTCTGATTTCAACGTATTCCTGCTTTCTAGACGGTTATTTTAAGTCCAAAGACCGTGGTGCTGCGACTCTTGGATCGGGAGATACACCAATTTTAAGAAATTTGATGACTTGGCGGCCATTTTGACCGCCATCTTGGAAAGTCTTTTTTCTGTGTTTCTCCGCTCCTAGAGGTCGTAGAGACTTCGGATTTTCTTTGCTGGCATCCTTGGCACTAACTCTTGCTCTCTCCCGTGGTCTCTAGGTAGAGTCGGCCAACTGCTCTTTACTCACTGGGTCTATACTCCTCACTATCTGAGGACTACTCTACTCAAAACCCCGGCTTTCTGAGATCACTGGTTCAGGAGATACGAGGGTTGCGCTCGCTGCGACGCCATCTTGGACGCCATCTTGAATTAACTTAGTCGTGGATAACTCTTCTTCTACAACTCGTAGAGGCTTCCGGTTTCCACTGCTGGCTTCCTCGCGGTGAGCTCTACCTGTTCCAGGTGGCTCTGCGTGGATCGTGACCTAGGCGCAGAATTTTTCAGATTTGGACTCCCTACCATCAGCGGACCACTCTATCGAAAATTCCAGCTTTCTGAGACCACTGGCTTAGGAGATACGAGGGTTGCGCTCGCTACGACGCCATCTTGGACGCCATCTTGAATTTACTTTTTGTGGATAACTCCTCTTTAACACCACGTAGAGACTTCCGGTTTCTTCTGTTGGCTTCCTCGCGGTGAGCTCTACCTGTCCCAAGTGGCTCTGCGTGGATCGTAACCTTGGTCACATTTTGCCACTTATTAAGCCTACCTATTAGCTGACCTATTATTTTAAGACTGGAGATGTCGGACAAGTCAAGCAGGTCAAAGGCCTCGGGGCTGTCCTCGGCGAGATCCAGTGACTCAAAAGCTCTCCGAAAAAAGGCAATGGCCCAGGCTATGGACAAGAAGCGGTGTCTGGATCCGACACCAAAGTTATCAGAACCAGTGGTGACGATTGAACCGCTCTCGAGACCTGAGCCTGTTTCACTGCGCTCTATCCTGGAGCCTGTGGCGCCCGCTGCATTACCTGAGACTATGGCAGATCTCTCAGCTGCACCTGTTGCGGTTATCGTGAGTGCATGTTCCGACGCTTCTTCGGCGCTTGACCTTGAGTCAGAACTGGACCAGCTTGGCATTGCGCGCCCCTGCTCCAAGACGGATGACGATTGGTCTGACGTGGAAAGTGTTACTAGCAGGCGTTCCAGCATTCTTCCTGCATCCTCCAGGCGCACTGGAGTGGCCATGGACCTCGCTTCACAGAGAGCCAATGACCTTCTACAATCTGGAAAAGACGCATTGGAGAAGGCGGGCAACATGAAGCGAGAATGCAAGACGGAAGCCCTGGAGTGCCTGCAGGCACTCTACGAGGTTGTTCTGTCGGTGTCCGACTCCCGCTCGAGACATAGGGTTGCGCTAGAGCAGGAGAAGACGCGTGCTGCCAGGGAACTGGTCAGAGCGGAACGAGCGCATTCCAGGCAGTTGGCGGAACTGCACCTGACACACTCAAAAAAGCTCCAGGAAGCCCATGAAGACATTCTTAGTACTCATAAAACGGCAGAAGGCATTCGAGGCTGGCTCAACTTTGAACTGGATGAACCTATTAAAGGTATAGCCATCATCCAAAGCGAGCTCCGAGCCTTCACAAGCCAGGCCCTAAGACCTGAGGAGGGCACTATGAATCCCGGCGACGCGGGCCACCTTCAGCAAGCGGTTGCTGATCTTTGTCCGCTATTCGCAGAGGTGACCGAGCAACTCCGCACGGTGAGATTGGCAGTTGACGATCTCACGAGCCAGCTTGCTAAATCTGATAGGATCTGCCCGCCCAGTAGGGCAGTTGACTCGACCTCCTTGGATGCTGAGAGCCTTCTTGCTGGATTTCGGCAGGAACTTCTTCAGTTAAGGACCAGCATGCTGGAGCAGGTTTCCACCTTAGGGCGTTCCCTCGAAAAGGACCAGGCTGATTCGGAGGCCCTATCGATCCTTCAAACGATCAGGACGGACATGGCCACGTTTAGTCGTGACCATTCAGAGGCTCGGCTGTCCAGGAAAGCGATTGCGGACTCAATACTACAGCTCAGGACCGAAGTCAAAGAGTCCCTTGACACCATGGTGGAGACCGTGGGGCCTGTCAGAACAGCTGTAGAGTCACTTCGTGGTGACGTCAGACACAACGTTGCTGTTCCACCCCATCCCCAGGGAGACCAAGCAGGGACACCATCATCTCCAGCTGCAGCGAACCAGAAACAAACATACGCGCAGAACCTCTGCTCAGCGAGGCGTTCCGTTGTTATCGAGTCATCAGATACTAAACAGTCAAGCGAAGATATTCTTCTTGACATAAAGAAGAGTATCGACGTTGCTGAGTTGGGTATTGCGGTGAACGGTCTCAGAAAGGGGCGAAACAGCAGAGTTGTCATAACGGTGGAAACGGATGAGGATCGGCAGGCCATGAAGTCAGCCATCCATGGCCTAAGCAAGGGCTACACGGTGACTGAACCCTCTCCGAAGATGCCACAACTCAGGTTGATAGGGGTCACTAATGATATGACGAACGACAAAATTGTCGAAGCCGCTCGACGCCAGAATAGAGGTACCCTGGGTGCACATGTGGAGGAACACATCAAGGTGCTCAGGAGAACTAAACATCGATCTGACTGCTTGAGCAACGTCATACTGGAAGTTAGCCCCGGGATCTGGCAAAGGCTTAGAGACCAGAGGGTCAAGATAGGATACCAGGTGGTTCAATCAATTGATCAGTCACCGATAAGGCAGTGCTTCAAATGCCTTGGCTTTGGCCATGAAGTTCGGAACTGCTCCGGGTCTCAAAGGTGTGGTTACTGCGCGGGTGAACATGACACTAGAGCATGTCCTCGCAGCGAAAAACCAGCTTGCACCAACTGTAGACCTGGGACTGAACGGTCCCACCCGGCCTACTCTGATCAGTGCCCAGAATGGCGTAAGTATGACCGTCTCGCCAGATCCATAATAAGCTACTGCTAAAGTTATTCCAGGGTCAACTCAGAATCCTACAGCGTCTTCCGTGTTACCACGCATAGGTATCATGCAGGCCAACCTCGGCCGTGGATCTGTAGCATCCCAAGAATGCCTTAGGGTGGCGCAGGATGGAAATTTCTCCGTCCTAGCATTACAGGAGCCCTATGTTGGGAATCGAGGTTTCACAAAGTGGGGTAATTACAAGGTCATACAAAACTATCGGGGAGATAAACCTGTTAAATCAGCGATCGTTGTTGTCGACAGCAAACTTGCCATTATAGAATATCCCGAACTATGTACAGAAAATATAACATGCGTAGTATTAAGCCTGGGTAAAAGAAGGTTAGGCATAGTTTCCGTGTACCTGGAGGGATCCGAAGACATCGAGCCTTACCTGCAGCACATTCAGCAAACTTGTCAGCGTCTGTCCACGCCGCATATTATCCTGGCGGGTGACGTAAACGCCAAGAGTTACTGGTGGGGAGAGAACGAGGAGGATGCTAGGGGCACATCGTACATGGAAATGCTCGCTTACCTGGACATGGCTGTCTTGAACACCGGAAGAACACCAACTTTCAGTGCCCTGCGGGGTGGAAGAACGTATCAGAGCATCGTCGACGTCACAGCATGCACGAATTCCATCTTGGGGGATGTAACCCGTTGGAAGGTCAATCCTGACCTCGTCACCACCTCCGACCACAGCGCCATCACCTTCGACGTTCATCTGGAACAGAAATCAGACCTAATTAAAAGGCAAACCACAAGAAGGTACAACACGAAAAAGGCAGACTGGACAGCTTTCGAGACTTACCTGAGGCGGGAATTGCATAAGCACGATCTGAGCGTGGAAACAGTGTGCGCCGTGAAATCTCCAGCAGATCTTAATTCCGTCGTCGAAACCTTCTCGAAGTGCGTAGAGTTGGCCTGCTCAGAATCCATGCCCGAGATCGGTAACACAAAACGAACCAAAATCAGCTGGTGGACCGAAGATCTGTCGAGGCGGAAGGCGGAAGTCGTGCGTTTGCGGAACAAGATTCGCAAAGCCAACCCAATGCGAAAACCTGCGGTTGTAAAGGACTACCTGGATGCGCTTGTTGTCTACAAGGAAGCCATACAAGAGACAAGGATCTCGAGTTGGAAGGAGTACTGCACTGGACAGGACAGAACGACAATGTGGGAGAGTATTTATAAGGTGCTGTCCATATCCAGTCGACAAGGAGACACTCTTCTCAAGGACCGAACCGGAGCCCCACTCTCGCCCAAGGACTCAGCTATCCTCCTGGCAGAGAGCTTCTTTCCTGAAGATGATCCTACAACTGACAGTCAGGACCACGCATCGCTGCGCGAGGAAACCGCCGCTCACATCGCATCGTGCAGAGACAAGTCACCGCAAACATCCGAAGACATAATCTCTACGCCCTTTCAGGAATTCGAGCTTTTCAATGTGACCAGAAGAATTGGACCAACCAAGGCACCTGGTGGAGACGGCTTCACGGGTGACACCTGTCTCAGGGCTATCATATACTCTGATGGCTTATTCCTGACTATCCTCAACAAATGTCAGGAACTTGGTTACTTCCCCAGACCATGGAAGAAAGCCATCATCAGAGTTATTCCGAAGCCACAGAAGGAGGATTATTCTGCACCCAAATCTTACCGACCTATTGGACTTCTACCGGTATTTGGCAAGATTCTGGAGAAACTCTTTACCACCAGACTTCTGTGGCACCTGGGAAGCTCAGGGCTGTTGAGTAGGCGTCAGTACGGGTTTATGCCTCAGATAAGTACTGAAGATGCACTCTACGATGCTGTCAATATGATCCGACGTGAACTGACCGGAAAGAATCTCGTGGCTGTGGTATCACTAGACATTGAGGGTGCATTCGACGGAGCTTGGTGGCCTCTCGTGTTGAAGCAGCTGATCACAAAGAACTGTCCAAAGGACCTTCTTCTGCTTATTGACAGCTACCTTTCCGAGCGATCAGTTTGTGTCCAGTATGCGGGGCAGGAGGTTCACAGGACGACGACCAAGGGATGCATTCAAGGATCCACCTGCGGACCAATTATGTGGAACATCCAGCTGGACCCTCTCCTGCAGCAAGCCGAGCACCTTCGCGCCCATATCCAGGCATTCGCGGACGATCTACTGATCATTGCCTCAGCCAGGACTACCGCAGAACTAAATGACCAGATTAACGAAACCCTGGATGTGGTTGCGGAATGGGGACGAAGCAGCAAGATGAGGTTTGCTCCGCATAAGACCCAGGCCATCGTTGTGACCAGGAAGTTAAACTTCGACACACCCCGCTTTTTCCTTAATGGTACAGAGATAAGAATCACAGACGAACTAAAAATCTTGGGTCTTACCTTAGACTCTAAACTTATATTCCGGACTCATCTTCAGAACGTGTGCAAGAAGGCAGTTAACCTGTACCAGAAGGTGTCGTCAGCCACTAGAGCAAACTGGGGACTGAATCCAAAAATCACAAGGCTCCTTTACACGGCAGTGGTAGAGCCCATCGTCCTGTATGCGGCAAGTGTCTGGGGCCCTATAACGGACAAAAAATACGTCACGACACGTCTAAATCAGATCTCCCGGAAGTTCGGAATAATGGTGGCACGAGCTCACAGAACTGCATCCCTTACGTCAGTCCTCTGCCTGGCCGGAATGTTGCCGCTGGATCTCAGAGTTAAAGAAGCAGCCGAACTCTATGAACTGAAGCGTGGCAAACCCTTTCCCGGCTTACCTGGTAGAGAAGTGGAAAGGAGAGTCGAAGCTTTCCAGCTGCCCCATCCATCACTCAGGCGCCCACTTCAGCACCAATTACTGAAGACGGAGGCGGAGATAGCGAGTGTAAACTCTCATCCGAAGCTGTACACAGACGGAAGCAAGATACAGGGAAAGGTCGGAGCTGCCGTGA